>ML777301.1:1157629-1176913 GCA_009831015.1 Picea engelmannii | reverse complement strand
TCTGATGCTTTTATACTTGGCAGATTTTGATGATACAATCCTTTGAATTTCTCCATTTCTTTTCTAGTCTTTACTATTTCTTCTTCTAGAGCTTCACACCTGAGTTTCTTCTCTGACAGTTGTTGTTTCAATATGTCTTCTATTTTCTTTGCCTCTTCTAATTCCACTTTTAGCAGAGCAAAATCTTCATCAGGTTCTTTATTGTCTTTTTCAAACTGTGTTAAAACTTGTTTTAGCTTTTTGTTTTTAGATCTGAGTATATCAATTTATTCCAGTGCACTGATTAGTTCTCCTTCCAAATCCACCATAGCTTCTTCCTCATTATCATCATTGCCTATGCTTTTATCATCATGATCCTCTTTGTCCATAAGTACAAAGTCATTTGCCTTATCTTCACCAGATGAGTCACTATCAGTGTCTTCTGAGGAATTGTCATTATTTGCAACCAAACTTTTCTTCTTATTATATTTCTTGTACTTATAGTTCTTTTCATCATCAGAGTTCTGGTCATTTTTCTGATGGGGACATTTAGATGCAAAATGACCTATCTTACCACAGTTAAATCATTTGAAGGGAAACTTCCCTTGATATTTTCCTGATCCTTTCTTTAACCTTCTCACAAATTTTGCCTCAATGTCATCAAATTCTGAATCAGTATTCTTGTCTGCTTTAAAAGATGCTTCTCTAGTACTGGATTTATCTCTGCTAATCCTCATTTCATATGTAGTTAGAGTTCCTAGAAGTTGATCAATGGACAGAGTTTTGAGATCATTTAATTCTTCTATTGCAGAGACTTTTGGATTAAATTTATTAGGAAGGGATCTTAAAATATTCTGAACTAAGAGTGAGTCATCAAACGTCTCACCTAGACCCTTCATGGCATTTACAAGTTCTTCAACTCTTAAAAAATACTTGCTAATTGCTTCATCTTCATTCATCTTTAGTTGTTCAAATTTCAATCTGTAGGTTTGAAGTTTGGTGCCTTTTACTTTCTCATTTCCTTCATAACTGTTAACAAGTTTATCCCACATTGCTTTGCCAGTATCAAGATGCATCACCTTTACAAACTCAACTTCAGCAAGCCCATTCAAGATAGCATTCATCCCCTTAGCATTAAATCTAAACGCTAACTTATCATCCTTGTTAGCTAGCACAACAGGCTTTGTATATCCAGTCTCTACTACATCCCAAACATCAGCACCCAAGGCCATTAAATTTGTTCTCATTCTAATCTTCCAGAAGGAAAAATTTGTTCCATCAAACAGAGGGGGATTAGAGGCTGAAGTCCCTTCATGACTTGTCATGTTTAAGCTTACAGATCTACCTTTAAATAAAAGGAACCGGCTCTGATACCAATTGTTGGAAATACTAAAGCAACTGAGAGCGGGGGGGGTGAATCAGTTGTTTATAAGCTTAAACAATTTTATAACTTTTAAATTATTATTAACCTTCCTTCAAGTGATCATCAACAACATGCAACATATGTACAGTAAAAGTAAAAACCATCAGTCACACATAAAGTACACACAGAGACAGATTTTCACGAGGAAACCCATAAACGGAGAAAACCTCTTCTTCTTCGAAATGATAGGTAGTCTTTTGCAGTTCTGTACATCATTTATAATTGAGCACCAACTCAACGTGAGGCTGCTACCTCAGTTTTACAAGATGAAACTTTTTTGAGAGCTCCAGCTCTCTGGTTTCTCTAGCACCTACTAGAAGGAAGCACCAACTCCCTGAATATTCCATCACCAACTGGATGGAAGCACCAACTTCCTGAATGTTCCAGTACCAACTGGATGGAAGCACCAACTTTCAGTTACACAAGCTCCAACCTGAATAACAGAGAACCCCTGTTCTCCCTAGCACCACCCTGCCACCCTTGTTTCTCTGGCTACAACCAGATGGAAGCTACAACTTCCTATGTTCAAGGCCCCACTTGAACTTCTGAGGACAACAGTCCTCCCGAGCACCTCCCAACCTCCCTCAAATATCAAAATAATGAATACACAGACAACTTATGCAGATAAGTCAATTCTTACCAGTCTTCCTCTGTATCTGATCTTCAACAAACTGTTCAACAATTCTTCTGTTCTTCTGTTTGTTTAGCAGGTCTGCTCTGCATCAATTTTTTCTGCTCATTTTTTCTCTGCTTCTATTCTGTCTGTTATTCTGCTCTTCTTCTGCTCTGCCTGTCATTCTGCTCTTTTTTTGCTTTTCATTTCATTTCATTCTGTACGTCTATTAAAATTTCATGCTCAGCATCTTCTCCTTTCTCCTTTCTTACTTTTTCGTTCTTTTTCCATCCAGAACAGCCACCTCAATTCAGTCTCGCTCATTTTCTTTTATACACGCTACCTTGACGATTCCACTTCCCCTTTCAATAGGCAATACAAGGACATCTATCTCTGCAACTGAAATGCTAACCGATTTGTCATTATCAGTCTGTTTCTCTTAACGGATTCATAACTGAAGCGTTAATGTGTGAGAAAGAACAGTAGCCCTCCGATCACTTTCAAACCTTATCCGCACCGTTGGATAATCTTTATTATTCTTTCCCTTTAAATCGGGTTTCGACATTTCGTCATTTCCTTGCCCAAGTCTCGACACTTTCACATCACGATCTCCGAAACCTCGAAATGGATCTTATCTGGACTGACACCTTCCCTTCATGTAACCAAGATCTTTGACCAAGGCTTTATGTAAAAGGCGCTTTCACGATTTCGCATATCGCGAATTCGTAATTCCTTATGTTGAATGTTCCTGTCATCTCCAAATCCTGATCTGTGAAATTCCATAAGGAAATCAGATCAATGGTTCAGATCATTTCTTGATCTGACGGCTGCAAATCCATCGTGACTTCGCATATCGCGATTTCGCAATTCATGTTGCAATCCTTACCATATCCCGATTCACGAAACTCCGATATGTTATAAGATCAATGGTCTAGATCTGAGCTTGACTTGACGACTATGATTGAAGTGCAATATCACATATCGCAATTTCAACATTTCTAATGTTCCAAGTTCTTGTCACTTCCAAATTGCGATCCCCGAAACTCTGATGAGAGGTCAGATCAATGGTCCTGATCATTTCTGGATCTGACGGTCTAGATTCAATTGTGATTTTGCATATCGCGAAATCGGGGTTTTCGTTGCATTGTGTTCTTTGCACATTGAAATCCCGTTCGCCAAAACTCTGACACAAACTGGAATCAACGGTTCAGAATCTGATCTCCTTTTAATGGCTGTGATTGACTCGTGATTTCGCATATCGCGAAATCGAGGTTTTCTTTACATTGTGTTCTTTGCATATTGAAATGCCGGTACCCGAAACTCCGACAAAGCATCCTGTCGATATTTTCTCAGCGACGCCCGATCGCTGCCACGCTTATCTCCCTCACAGCTTCTGCAGATCTGACGGCTGACGGGTGTCTGTTTCCGATCTGACAGCTCAGATCCTTTCTCCGACAAGGGCTGTAAACTATGGTCCATATTCATTCTGGATTCAACGATTACGATTCAATCGTGATCTTATTGCAATGGGATTCATGTCTGATACTGATTTTCCATCAATGACAACCAGTTGTTGTCTGTTCAATATGTGCCAACAGGAAGAACATGCTTGCAAAGAGTGTAGAGACGGGAAGTGAATCTCGGGGATTCAAGGAAGAATGGAAAAACTAAGCGTTTTGGATAAGGGAAATGGTAGAGAAGGTTATGATACAAGCTGATAAACGAGGCTAGTCCTCCTTGCTTGGTACCGTATAAACCATTGCCAAGGTCCTGCGGGAAGAGGAGAGTAACCTCTGTCCCTATTTTGGCTGAGAAAAAAGAAAAGGATGTGTTGCAGAGCATCGTGGTCTAGCTCGGGGGTGGCTAGTGGTAAATTATTTTGGAGTGACTGAGCCTACAGTTGGGTGGAAACGGGCACCCCTTCCAGTAGTCACTTCACATTGTCTAATTCTGATAAGTCTTTTCTCAGCCTTAATTGTTGAGTTAGAATGATGAATGATTTATTGGTTTTTACATATATATATATATATATATATATATATGCATGTATGACCATCTCCACTCCGGAGGGCTTCCCGGGCATAAGTCGTAAAATGGTTGAGATAGGAAATATTGTGTAGACTTGAAACCAACGGTATGAAGAGAATAATCTACCCTTACCCCATGCCATGTAAATTTCCAGACCCATGTCCCTAACCCGTTCAGGGTGAGAACTCAGGAAAATAGTGATAGGAAAATACCGAACGAGAATTTTTTTCCTTGTCCAAAAGACAAACAGACGAGATTCGTCCGGAAGGAGCCAAGGGTTGTCATGGTCATTGGATATGTGAAAGAGCTCAGGATTTAACCCATTCTAACCCTCGGATACATGAGTTCCAAGTTCATGTATCGGGAAGGTGACGGGTTCCTGCGACCAAAACCTCCAAAAACCAAAGTTGCGAAGTAACCTCAACCATTGTATCTATGAGTTTGGAGTTCACGCACAGGGAGAGGACAGATCTTGTTCATCAGATCTATGTGTGGAGGACCATAGCCATGAGATCCAGAGGAAAGTGCATGAGGTATAAGTCTTTGAAAGTGCACAGGAGAGTGGACTTTTTCAAAGTCCCAAAGTTTTGAAGTTAATCAGAATGGTCCATCATCAGAGGACAACTGGCAACAGATCCGGGAGTTCGAGGATTCAGACCTTGTAAGATTTGCAAGGAGAAGAGGAGAATACCTGAGGATCTCAGAGCTGCAACAATCCTAGTTGTCCACTGTGAAGGGACACATGGCAAGAGATCAACATTTCTCTGACTTGCAACTGAGGAAGTCAGAGATAGGAATCATGAGAACTCGCGAAAGTCCGAGTTTGCGATTTGATCGCAGCCGTTGATCGAAGAGAGGATGTGGACCATTGATTGTCCAAGGAGATATCAAGGATTGAGAGAATGAAGGTGATCGTCCCTCCATCTTCACTAAACGGGAAGTCTCGATTCACGAAGAGTTGATCTAAGTCGTTGGGTCATGGAAGATTGTGGACCGTTGATGTGACATCGGGAGTTCAGATTTTGGACTTCCGACGAAAGGAGATGGAATAATTTCCACCTTCATGATACATGAAGTCTCGAAGCACTTGAGGGTTGGGCCCCAAGTAATAACGAGGGGTCATATGGATGGAGGTAAAGGAACATAGCTATCATTGGGATAGGCTCTTAGTTTCGGAGTTCGGGATTCGGGTGAGTCAAGGTTGGGTCGAATGTGGATACCCGATGATAGGAGTCATGAAGTGCCTTTTAGTTAGGCTTGTGGTCACAGGTAGTGGTCACATGGAGGGGGGGCTTACGCCTGGTGCTTGTTCGGGGGGGAGAACAAAAAAAATAAAATTATAGGCTTTACACTATAGAAGCTCCTTCATAAGGGTGGGTGTGTTACAAATTGGTATCAGAGCATGGCTACAGCACTTGGTTTGTTTGGGCTCATAGACGAGTTGCATAAAGACCACATTAAGGGGTTTAAAGGGAGATATCCTACCTTACTCCCTTCCTAAAATGTTTGGTTAAGACCTTAGTATAGAAAATAATGACAACTTACTATTGTGTGTGTATGTATTTAAGAAATGTGAGTTATGTGTTGGTTATGAACTAATATAATGTTATCTAACAACAAGTGTTTTTTCTGCATTTAAGTAGTCGATCAACCGCGGGAAAATGAAATCATATAGAATGGTGACGTGCCACGAAGTGGGGGATGGATCCCATAATAGAGATGAAGATTCTGACGAGAGGAGGGCGGTAGAGACCCCTCTGGACCTGGCTAAGACTGTGAGGAGTCTCGTGGACGAATTACAGAGCTGCAAGGACGACAACAAGAGATTGATAAAAGAGCAAGAGAAGCAAATGGAAATTAATGCAGTCTTGTTGTAGAGTTTATCCAACATACAAAGACAACTGCAGCATGGATGTGACACTGGGAGTCGAAGTCCACATGAGATACGAAAACATGGCCCTTTAAGTGGTCGCACTGGGAGGAGTACCTCGAGAAAGGTCCAACCTGGAGACAGGGGACAAGCGTCAAACAAATCCTTTGGAAAGGAAACAGGTGACTCAGAGGGATATTCTAGTAGTAGAATCAGTTCAAATTCTCAAAGAAAATGGAAGAAATGAAATCATTCCAAAATTCATAATCTTGAAGAATTCAGGAAGGCCAAACCACCCTCTTTCGAAGGTGAGATTAAGAAGGGAGAGGAGGCAAAGGCCTGGCTACTTGGACTAAAAACATATTTCAGAGTTCATGACTTCTCTGAAAACTTGAAGGCCCGAATATCCACTTTCAACCTGAATGGAAAGGATTCCATTTGGTGGGAAGACCTTAAGAATGTGAAACAGATTCATGAAGAGGACCTATATTGGGAATGTTTTGAGAAATACTTCAGGAAGAAGTATCTGTCAGAAAAATATTTCGACGAGAAGACTAAAGAGTTCTATGAACTCAAGCTGGGGAAACTCACCATAGAGGAATATGTCAGTAGATTCCTTGAGTTTCTAAGGTACGTACCCTACATAAAAGAGGAAAAGGAAAAGGTGTAGCGATTTATCAGTGGGCTACCTAAGGACTATCATTAAAGAATTGAGTTTGATGAGCCGAAGACCCTAGAAGACACTGTCTGAAAGGCAAGATATTGTTATGAACAACTTGGGCTTCAGACAAAACCTCGTGAAGGCTTGAGATTATGGACCGTTGATCTGACATCGAGAGTTCAAATTTCGAGATTTCGAAGAAAGGAGATGGAATAATTTTCACCTTCGCGATACACGAAGTCCCGAATCTCTTGAGGGTTGGGACCCAAGTCATAACGAGGGGTCATATGGATGGAGGTAAAGGAACAGAGCTAGCATTGGGATAGGCTCTTAGTTCAGGAGTTTGGGAATTGGGTGAGTCAAGGTTGGCTCGAATGTGAATACTCGATGACAGGAGTCATGAAGTTCCTTTTAGTTAGTCTTGTGGTAACGGGTAGTGGTCACATGGAGGGGGGGGCTTGTGCCTAGTGCTTGTTCGAGTGAGAGAACAAAAAAAAAAAATTATAGGTTTTACACTATAGAAGCTCCTTCATAAGGGTGGGTGTGTTACAAATTGGTATCAGAGCATGTTTACAACACTTGGTCTATTTGGGCTCATAGATGAGTTGCGTAAAGATCACATTAAGTGGTTTTAAGGGCGATATCCTACCTTACTCCCTTCCTAAAAAGTCTAGTTAAGCCCTTAGTATAGAAAATAATGACAACTTACTGTTGTGTGTGTATGTATTTAAGAAATGTGAATTATGTGTTAGTTATGAACTAGTATAATGTTATCTAACAACAAGTGTTTTGTCTACATTCAAGTAGTCGTTCAACCATGGGAAACTGAAATCATATAGAATGGTGACGCACCACGAAGTGCGGGATGACTCCCATAATAGAGATGAAGAGTTTGACGAGAGGAAAATGGTAGAGACCCCCTTGGACTTGGCTGAGATTGTGAGGAGTCTCATGGCGTAATTACAGAGTTGCAAGGCCGACAACAAGATATTGATAAAAGAGCAAGAGAAGAAAATGGAAATTAATGCAGTCTTGTTGTAGAGTTTATCCAACATACAAAGACAACTACAACATGGACGTGACACCAGTCATGTGGATCGATGACAGACAAAGAAGAGTCGAATTCCACCTGAGATATGAAAACATGTTCCTTTAAGTGGTCACACTGGGAGGAGTACCTCGAGAAAGGTCCAACCTAGAGACAGGGGAAAAGCATCGAACCAATCCTTTGGAAAGGAAACTGGTGACTCAAAGGGATCTACTAGTAGTAGAATCAGTTCAAATTCTCAAAGAAAATGGAAGAAACAAAAGAATTCCAAAATTCATAATCTCGAAGAATTCAGGAAGGCCAAACCACCCTCTTTCGAAGGTGAGATTAAGAAGGGAGAGGAGGCAGAAGCCTGGCTGCTTGGACTAAAAACATATTTCAGAGTCCATGACTTCTCTGAAAACTTGAAGGCTTGAATATCCACTTTCAAACTGAATGGAAAGGCTTCCATTTGGTGGGAATACCTTAAGAATGTGAAAGAGATTCATGAAGAGGACCTATATTGGGAACGTTTTGAGAAATACTTTAGGAAGAAGTATCTATCGAAAAAATATCTCGATGAGAAGACTAAAGAGTTCTATGAACTCAAGCTGGGGAAACTCACCATAGAGGATTATGTCAGTAGATTCCTTGAGTTGTTGAGGTACGTACCATACATAAAAGTGGAAAAGGAAAAGGTGCAATGATTTATCGGTGGGCTACCTAAAGACTATCATAAGAGAATTGAGTTTGACGAGCCAAAGACCCTAGAAGACACTATCTGAAAGGAAAGATATTGTTATGAATAGCTTGGGCTTCAGACAGAACCTCTTGAAGGCTGGAAGCAGAAGAATATTTCGGGGTTCTAGAAAAAGGGGTTTAAACCCCTAAGATTTAAAAACTATAAGAATGATTCAAGGATGAGCTTTCCTTCCTGAAGTGTACGCTAGAAAAATTTCCCGTCCCAGAGCGGAAATAAACCTTTTGGATCAACCCCAGGAAAGATGGATAACCCAAAGAAAGAACCCTTGAAATTTTGGGGTTGTGGAGAAGAACATCTACTGAGGGACTGTCCACACAGACAACAAAATAGTAGGAGAATTTAAAATGTCAAAGAAGCCACCACCGTCAATGAAGCGGCCAGGAGTATGCCATGAATTTATGCAGCCGTGGATAACAAACAAGACGACCAACAAGATTTAGTGGTGGAGATGGAAGGTATGATCGCCAACCATCTAGTATCTATTTTAATTGACCCTTGCTTAAATTTGAGTTATGTGGCCCCTCGAGTTGTTGAAAAGTGTAATTTACAGCCACATAAACATGCTAAGACATGGTTGGTACAGTTAGCCACTAGCACCAAAAGAAAAATAGTGGAGGTTGTACCATCTTTCCAATTCACTGTGGATGGATTTCTCACCCAAGCTAACCTTAACATATTTCCTGTAGGATCATATCACCTATTGATTGGTATGGACTGGCTAGATGCATATAAAACTAAGTTGTATTGTTACCACAAAACCTTAGAATGTGTAAATGAAGAAGGAAGAAAGATAAACCTCCAAGGGATTCAGAAGCATGTCTCAGTGAGACAAATATCATCCCTTCAAATGAAAAAGTATTGCAGAAAGGGGTGTCCTCTATATCCAATACAGGTGTTGGGATCTGTTAAGGATGATAGGCCAAGCCTAGAAGACAACCCCATATTAAGAGAGTATAGATATGTGTTTCCAGAAGAGGTATCGGGTCTACCTCTGAGAAGGGACATTGACTTCTCAATAGAACTTGCACCTAGAGTGGTACTAGTATCTAGGACCCCCTATAGGATGAGTACACCCGAGATAGTTGAAATCAAACTATAGATAAAGAAAATGATGGAAAAAGGCTACATCCGGCCTAGCGTGTCTCCATGGCAAGCACCAGTCTTGTTTGTGAAGAAGAAAGATGTCACATTCCGATTGTGCATAGATTATAGGCAGCTCAATAAGGTAACCATAAAGAACAAACACCCCTTACCCAGAATCGATGACTTGTTCGAACAATTGGGGGGTGGTACCATTTTCTCAAATATTGACTTGAGATCTGGATACCATCAAGTCCAAATCAAGGATGAAGACATAACAAAAACCGCATTCAGGACAAGATATGGTCACTACAAATTTGTGGTAGTACCATTTGGATTAACCAATGCCACTGACACCTTTATGTGCTTGATGAACAATGTACTCAGCAAATTCCTAGACAAGTTTGTATTGGATTTTATTGATGATATATTTTCTACTCCAAGAATAGAGAGGAACATGAGGAGCATCTTGGACTTGTACTTCAAGTTCTAAGAGGTCAGTATCAACTCTACGCCAAATTTAGCAAGTGTGTCTTTTTCCATAATCAAATACATTACTTGGGCCATGTCATATCTAAAGAAGGGGTAGCAGTAGACCCTGACAAGATCAGATCCATCATGGAATGGCCTACCCCAAAGGATGTTTTGGAAATAAGATCATTTATGGGTTTAGTAGGATAATATAGGAGGTTTATAAAAGGGTTTTCCAAGATTGGTTGTCCAATCACTGCCCTCCAGAGGAAGGGGGTTAAATTCATTTGGACACTGGAATGTGAAGAAATTTTTCAGTCACTATAATACCTTATGACCCATGCGCCCGTGTTGAAGATCGTCAATCCCGATAAGGACTTCCTCATGTGCACAAATGCCTTAAAGGAAGGACTCAGAGGAGTCCTTATGCAAGAAGGAAGCATAGTTTTCTATGAATCTCGAAAATTGAATGAACATGAAGTCAACTATGTGACCCATGATCTAGATTTGGCCTCCATAGTGCATGCTTTGAAAATGTGGAGGCATTACCTCCTGGGTAGGAAATATGTACTTATTATAGACCACTGTGGATTGCAACACCTATTTGACCAACCAAAACTCAATGCTAGACAAGCTAGGTGGATGGCCCTCCTTAGCGAGTTTTATTTCGAAATCAAACATATTAGAGGAAAGGAAAATAAGGTGGTCGATGCCCTTAGCAGAAGTATGAAAAAAATTCACCTGGCAGCGGTGGGAACTTGCGAGATGAATGTCAGGGAAAGAGTTAGGAATGAACAAGAAATAGATGCATTCTTCCAGACCGTGACCTCGTACCTACAGCAAGAACCCGTAGGGATAAAGTATGAAGGCTACCAGATGCTATATGGAGGTCTGTTGACTTATCAAAACATGATATATATTCCAAGTTGTGATGTCTTGAAGAGTTTCATAATGGATGAATTGCACAAGAGAACATACACTGGCCATCTGGGCTATCAAAAGATGTTCAGGGCCACCAGGAAACAATTCTATTGGCCTAGATTGAAGAAAGACATAGCAGAGTATTTAGCTAAATGTTTAGAGTGCCAACAAGTTAAAGCAGAACACCAGCACCCAGTAGGATTATTACAACCTCTACCAATCCCAGAATGGAAATGGGAGACCATCTCCATGGATTTCATCATCAGATTACCAACATCAGCCAGGCAGAATGACGCCATCATAGTAGTAGTGGATAAATTGAGCAATTCCGCTCATTTTATTCCCGTCAAATCGACTTGCAAAGAAATAGATATTTCCAACCTATTCATGAAGGAGATATTCAGACTACATGGAATGCCTAAGGAGATCGTGACTGACAGAGACACAAAATTTACTTCAAACTTTTGGAAATCCTTGATGGTTGGCCTAGAGACCAAATTATTGTTTAGCACAACTTATCATCCTCAAACCGATGGACAGATGGAAAGAGTGAACCAAATACTAGAAGACATGCTAAGGATGAATGTAATGCATCAACCTAAAAAGTGTGAATATTACCTACCATTGATGGAATTTGCCTACAACAATAGCTACCAAGAATCACTAAAGATGAGCCCTTTCGAAGCCCTCTATGGTAGGTTGTGCAACACTCTAGTCAGTTGGAGTAATCCCATGAACATAATTACAATTGGACCCAACTTATTGAAATAAATGGAACAACAACTGATTCAGATAAAGCAAAATCTGAAAATCGCTCAGAATAGACAGAAAAGTTATGCCAATAGAAAGAGAACCCCAAGAGAATCCAGGACAGGAGACCACGTCTATCTCAAAGTTAGGCCTAGGAATATTTCCCTAAGGATGGGAGATTGTGCCAAGTTGGCACCTCAGTATTGTGGACCTTTTGATGTTCTAGATAGAGTGGGACCTGTAGCTTATAGGCTAGCACTTCCTCCCACATTAAAAGCACATAATGTTTTCCATGTTTCATTGATGAAGAAATATGTACATGATTCTAATCATATAATTGACTAGTTTGTGATACAGGTGGAGCCAGAGGGAGAATTCCTACCAGAACCTCAATGCATACTAGAAAACAAGGAAACCCCACTCAAGAACTGAACCATTGCACATGTCAAAGTGCAGTGGAAACACTTTGGCCCAGAAGAGGCCACGTGGGAAATGGAGGATGCCATGAGACATGAATACCCATTTTTGTTCACTTTTGTATATATAGAACATGTTATTAGATAGAACATCGAGGATGATGTTCCTTTAAGCGGGAGGGAATTGTGACACCCTGTTTCCCCCAGTTTGTAAATATAACTATAAATGGCCAAAAGACTATAGAAAACTTTTTATGTGTGAATATTGATTCGATGGACCTTTGTTTGAAAGGTAGATGAATGTGAACCTAATTATTTACTAAGAAAATGGACAAGTGTTGCATGACTAATGGAAGGGCAGTGTACTTAGAAATACCATGAATTCTATCAAAGAGATGGTGAAGGGGACCATGAATAGTTGTGTTAAAATTCACCAAACCAATACATTACTGAATTTAATTGCTCAGGACCATAACTGTCCTCTGACCCAAAAATGAATTACAGTCAGGCTGGTGGGTGGGAAGACCTCCTCAAGAGTTATTGAGGGATGGGGTGTGTAAGCACTCATAAGTAAGGCTTCCAGACTTGATTCCCCAGACCCCTAAACACTCAGGTCCAAGGTCCGCATAGGATCATTCTAATCTGCCCTTGAGTCTAATTTACTCTTTTATTTCCCCTAGGGGAAGATCCCATACACTCACGGTGTATCCACAGGTCCGTATGAATTGATCTTGCATGTACAAACACCAGGTTCCAACCCAAATCTCCTTAATCACAATAGCGTCGTTCCCTTTACTAAACCGGGGCTTCAGGTTTTGTGATTTCGCTATCCCTGTTGTCGAGGGTTCCTATCTCTACAACTTATGAAACCCGAATTGATGAACTCCGATGCACTCAGCAAAGGTTGGATTCCCAATGGGCTTCTCACTTCATTGGGGTTTCGGACTTCGTGACTTCACGAACCCAGATGCAAGGTTCCCAGTCCTTCAACCTCTGAACCCTGAAACAGTCAACAAGGTTTGACTCTGCCGATTTACGAAGACACGCCACATGTCACCCTTGCGGTCCCCACCTGATAGATGTGCCACGCATTCAAACGAGCTGTCAGCTCTCACCACTTCACAACTCCAAAAATTGAAACTGACTCCTCTAAAACCCCGAGCTCCCAAAGTGCCGAAATCCGGAATTCCACGTCAATTCCTATCGCAACTCGTGACTTCCAGACTTTCATTCCACTGCTCTCAACTCTTAGTCGTCAGGATCCCCGAAATGATGAAATGATCTGACAGCTTGTGCAAATCATGATCAACGGTCCACGTTGATTCTTACCTCCCGAAGTATGGATTCATCCAAGACTTATCCTTCTTGCAGCTTCACTGGAATCCCACAGTCCTCGCAGTTTCATGAATTCTCCATAGAGAATTTCGACCGCTCGTTGCTCCTGGACAACTTCCAAGAAATGAACCAGTGTTCTTCTACAGGAACTTAACTTTTTCTAGATGACTTTGACCCTCGTCTCCCTTTGAAGTAGTTCAACCTTCATCCTCCTTTGAAATGTTCAAAGGTGTTAACTCTCCTGAGCTTTCTCCGACAAATTCAAGCCTTGAAAGAACTCCTGCACGCACTCCTTGCGGCAACCTTTCGAATACTTTTGGATATTCGACCTCTCGACTCTGTGCACTCTCTGCAACAATAGTCCTCAAAACTCTTCCCTTAGTTGATAAATCCTAAGATTTCAACCATCCTGCGCACACCTTGCACGACTTATGTGCCTCAATTTCACTTCTATTGAAATGAGAACAACGGTATCCCTCCTGATCTTTCAGAGATAAACTCTGAACCTTCGTCAACGCACTCCTTGCGGACGTTTCACTACACTCCTTGCAGGAACTTTTCTCACTCAGGATGAGAAACAATTGAAACTCATTCTCTCTCTCTCAGACTTCAAACATTCAACATGAAATCATACATACACACAGTATTCAAGCAAATTCATAACTAGAGTGAATAAACAACTGTAAGCATACCATTCACCATGTAAAGAAAGAAAACATCATACCACCATGAAATCTGATTCAAGGATTCATATATTAATTCAAAGCTACTGTACATGGACTTCTTCTCTACAACTCTCTCTCTTTTCTTCTCTATTCTAATGTGTTAATGATAATGTTACAATCATACAAGAATGAGGGTGTTTATATCCGTTTTCCCTCCTACTCTCTAAACTGTCTAATCTTATTAATTCAAACCGACCTACTTTCATTAACTGGCTTAAATGCCTTGATACAAAAGACAGACGGGAGGATTTCCCTAGGTTTGTTTACAATCTCCAAAGTATAAATGCGAGTACATTCCTCTTAACTATTACATCAATGAATTTGTTTCAAAATTCAAAATGGATCTTTATGAAAACGTTCTCTTTTCTTCCTCCGTGTGTCCAACTATTTCTTTGTATTAGTCGCGCGCTTTGGGCTTTGCACGATGCTCTTGCATCATACTCCCTCGCTTGAAAATTTTCATGAAATCTTGTTCATGAGCTCTTGCACGATCTATCCATGCTTCTGAATTTCTGCTTCATCTTCCCAGCTGGCATCTTCAACTAAATGTCCCTTCCATTTGACCAAGTATTCAAAATACTCTTTCCTCTTGGTCTTCTTGCTAATCCGCTTGTCAATTATGCTTTCCATTTGTGGCTTTTTAGCTATAGGAATTTGTTTAGTCCATTGAACCTCTGTCGGTTCATCCTCTACTCCTGCTTCTCCATCTCTGTAAGGGTACAAATCTGCAACATTGAATATCGGTGAAATTCCAATCCCATCGGGTAATTCAATCTCATATGCATTTTCCCCAAATTTCTTCAAGACCTTGCATGGCCCAATCTTTTTTATTTTCAATTTGTTATATGTTCCCCTTGGGAACCTTTCCTTCCTCATATGTGCAAGAATCAAATCACCAACTTCAAATTGAAGTTATCACCTGTGTTGATCTACTCTGCGCTTGTATTCTTGGTTTGAACTCTGCAATCACTCCTTGACTTGGCTGTGAAGCTCCTTCATTGCTTCTAGAAAATTCTCTGCGCTAGCACTCCTAAGTTCTTTTTGTTCTGAATTTCTCAATTCAAAAAATCCCCTCGGTTTCATTCCATATACAATTTGGAATGGACTCTGCCCTATGCTTCTATTGATTGAATCATTGTAAGCAAATTTCGCCTGTGGCAGAATGTGATCCCACTGATTGTGTTTTTCAGTCACTAGGCTCCTTAGCAAATCTCCCAAGCTTTTGTTGACAACTTCTATATTTCCATCCGTCTGAGGATGATACACTGAGCTAAATGAAAAAATTGTCCCCAGCTTCTTCCACAAAGTCCTCCAGAAATTTCCAATGAACTTGGTATCTTGATCAGACACGATACTTCCTGGAAAGCCATGAAGTCTAACGACTTCTTTTAAAAACAAGTTCACAATATGTGTTGCATCGCTGGTTTTCTGGCATGGTATAAAATGTGCCATCTTGGAAAAATTTTCGACTACCACAAAGATCGAATCACATCCTCTTTGTGTCCTTGGAAGTCCCAATATGAAATCCATGCTTACTGCATCCCACAACCTTTCTGGTATGGGTAATGGCTAGTACAACCCTATGTTCTGCCTTTTCCCTTTAGTGTGCTGACAAATCCTGCATTTGTCCACAAATCGCTTAACATATGTCCTCATTCCTCATCATCAAGGATCTTCCACCCTCAGCATATTCTGCCTCAACATTCCATCTTTGTGCTTCGACAATGTGAGTTTTACCACCTTCTTTCTTTCTGTCTGGACATTCATAAGATTTATGTCTGTTTTTCCCATAGACAAAACATTTCACTTCACCTCCTTGGCCTCTTCCTCTTCCTCTAGATCGAGGAAAAGTATTTCTATCAGCATACTTCCCTCTCTCTGAGCTTCCTCCTCTCTCATGCTGAGTTTGAGGTTTCTTTCCCTCTTCTTGAGGTCTCTGAGTTCTGTCTTGGGCAACTTCTTTGCCTCTAGCTTGACTTCTGCCTCAGCCTCTTTGACCTTTCTTTCGGCTCAACTTCTCTTCAGATTTCAGAGCCATCTGATAAGCATCTTCTACTGTATGAATGATCATCATGCTCATCTCATCTTGGATGTCTTGTCTCATACCATTCATGTACCTGGCAACCTTTTCATCATCACTCTCCCAATGACCCGCTCTGATGTTTAGCTTGTAGAATTCTTCAGTGTACTCCTTCACTGGCATCGGCTTCTGTCTCAAATTATGCATCCTCTGAAACAGAGTAATTTGATAATCCTTGGGGATGAATTTGTATTTCATCTTCGCAACCATTCTATCCCAACTTTTGATTTTCTTCTTGCCTTTGCAACGTCTGTCAGCCTGCAGTTCATCCCACCATAATGTTACATGCCCTTTAAGCCTTGTGACAACATGTTTGACTTTTCTATCTTCCTCGACATCCTCATAGTCGAAGTATTTATCTAGAGCCTTAATCCAATTTAGAACCTCTTCAACATCTAGGTTTCCCTCATACATGGGAATTTCCATTTTTTCTCTGGCACCTATCCTTGCGACAACCCTGAATAGGCGTTCGTCTACAACATCTTCGACTGCGAATTCTTCTCCATGTCCAGCTTCATTTTCACTTTCAGTCTCACTGATATCCCCAGTGTTGATTGTGTGCCTCTGTGTTGTCTCCATGGCATCAAGCCTGGCACGTAATTCGCACATTTCCCTTTCCACTGTTGGATCAAGCATTGGTCTATCTCTTCTTCTCAGCGACATGACTAAGAAATGTTCCTCTTTTCTCTGCTACAGAAAGAAAAGAACTTTTCTAGGCTCTGATGCCAAACTTGTCGTAGACCCCTAAACCCTCAGGTCCAAGGTCTGCACAGGATCGTTCTAATCTTCCCTTGAGTCTAATTTACTCTTTGATTTCCTCTCGGGGAAGATCCCATACACTCACAGTGTATCCACAAGTCCTTATGAATTGGGCCTGCGTGAACAAACACCAAGCGCCAACCTAAATCTCCTTAATCACAATAGAGTCATGCCCTTTACTAAACTGGGGCTTCAGGTTTCATGATTTCGTGATCCCTGTTGTCAAGGGTTCCTATCTCTACAACTTACGAAACCTGAATTGGCGAACTCTGATGCACTTAGCAAAGGTTGGCTTCCTAATGGGCTTCTCACTTCATCGGGGTTTTAGACTTCACGACTTCACGAACCTAGATGTAAGGTTCTCATTCATTCAACCTCCGAACCCTGAAACAATCAACAAGGTTTGACTTTGTCGATTTACAAAGACACGCCACCTGTCACCCTTGTGGTCCCCACCTGATAGATGTGCCATGCATTCACATCAGCTCTCAGATATCGCCACTTCACAACTCCGGTAGTTGAAACTGACTCCTCTCAAACCCCAAGCTCTCGAAGTGCCAAAATCTCGAATTCCATGCCGATTCCTATCGCAACTCGCAACTTCGTGACTTTCGTTCCACTGCGCTCAACTCCTAGTCGTCAGGATCCCTGAAATGAAGAAATGATCTGACGGCTTGTGAAAATCACAATCAATGGTCCACGTTGATTCTTACCTCCCGAAGGATGGATTCATCCAACACTTATCCTTCTTGCAGCTTCACTTGAATCCCACGGTCCTCGCGGTTTCGTGAATTCTCCACAGAGAATTCTGACCGCTCGTTGCTCCTGGACAACTTCCGTGAAATGAACCAGTGTTCTTCTACGGGAAATTAACTTCTGCTGGATGAATTCTACCCTCGTCTCCCTTTGAAGTAGTTCAACCTTTGTCCTCCTTTGAAATGTTCAAAGGTGTTAACTCTCCTAAGCTTTCTCCAACAACTTCAAGCCTCGAAAGATCTCCTTCACGCACTCCTTGCGGAAACCTTTCAAATACTTCTGGGTATTCGACCTCTCAACTCTGTGCACTCTCTGCAACAATAGTCCTCAAAACACTTCCCTTAGTTTAAAAGTCCTAATCTTTCAACTAGCCTGCGCACACCTTGCACGACTTCTGTGCCTCACTTGCACTTCTCTTGAAATTAGAACAATGGTATCCCTCCTGAGCTTTCAAAGATAAAATCTAAACCTTCGTCAATGCACTCCTTGCAAGAAATTTTCTCACTCAGGATGAGAAACAATTGAAACTCATTCGCTCTCTCTCAGAATTCAAACAGTCAACATGAAATCATACATACACACAGAATTCAAGCAAATGCATAACCAAAGAGAATAAACAACTGTAAGCATACCATTCACCATGTAAAGAAAGAAAACATCATACCACCATGAAATCTGATTTAAAGCTTCATATATTAATTCAAAGCTCCTGTACATGGACTTCTTCTCTACAACTCTCTCTCTTTTCTTCTCTACACTAATGTGTTAATGATAATGTTACAATGATACAAGAATGAGGGTGTCTATATCTTTTTTCCCTCCTACTCTCTAAACTGTCTAATCTTATTAATTCAAACCTACCTACTTTCATTAACTAGCTTAAATGCCTTAATACAAAAGACAGACGGGAGGATTTCCCCAGGTCTGTTTACAATCTCCAAAGTATAAATGTGAGTACATTCCTCTTAACTATTACATTAATGACTTTGTTTCAAAATTCAAAATGGGTCTTTATGAAAACGTGCTCTTTTCTTCCTCCACGCATCCAACTATTTCTTTGCCTTAGTTGTGCGCTTTGGGCTTTGCATGATGCTCCCACATCACTTGACCACTGACTGGAAATTCAGGCCACACGCAACCCTGATGAAAGAGGCAAGAAGGGAAGGTGTGGTGGGCAGAGGGAAGAACATGCTTGCAAAGAGTGCAGAGACAGGAAGTGAATCTCGTGGATTCAAGGAAGAATGGAAAAACTAAACATTTTGGAAACATGAAATAGCAGAGAAGGTTATGATACAAGCTGATAAGCGAGGCTAGTCCTCCTTGCTTGGTATCGTATAAACCATTGCTAGGATCCCGCGGGAAGAGGAGAGTAACCTCTGTCCCTATTGTGGCTAAGAGAGAATAAAAGTTTATGTTGCAGAGAATCGTGGTCTAGCTCGGGGGTGGCTAGTGGTAAATCTGTTTGGAGTGATTAAGCTTACAACTTGGTGGAAACAGGAACCCCTTCCAGTAGTCACTTCGCATTGTCTGATTTTGATAAGTCTTTTCTCGACCTTAATTGTTGAGTTAGAATGATGAATGATGAATGATTAATTGACATATCTATCTATCTATCTATCTATATATA
>ML777301.1:1130700-1157579 GCA_009831015.1 Picea engelmannii | reverse complement strand
ATATAGGAAGCATACACATAACATAGCCATTTCACACATATATGGTCATACATGCATATATATATATATATATATATGACCATATATGTGTGAAATGACTATGTTATGTGTATGCTTCCATCTACTTGGGAACTCATACTTCCCACTGATAAATTGTATGCCCAATTTCACTTCGGAGGGCTTCCCGGGCATAAGTCATAAAATGGTTGAGATAGGAAATATCATGTCGACCTGAAACCATCGTTATGAAGAGAATACTCTCCACTGACCCCGTGCCATGTGAATTTCCAGACCCAAGTCCCTAACCGTTTGGGGTGAGAACTCAGAAAAATAGTGATTGGAAAATACCAAAAGGGAAAGGTTTCCTTGTCCGAAGGATGGACATATGAGATTCATCTTGAAGGAGCCAAGGGTTGTCATGGTTGTTGGCTATGGAAAGAGCACAGGAGTTAACCCCTTCTAGCCCTCAGATCCATGAGTTCTGAGTTCACGTATTGGGAAGGTCATGGGTTGGTGCGAACAAAACCTCCAAAACCTGAAGTTGCGAAGTAACCTCAACCATTGTATCTTTGAACTCGGAGTTCATGCACAGGGAGAGGACAGATCTCGTTCATTGGATCTATGCACGAAGGACCATAGACGTGAGATCTAGAGGAAAGTGCACGAGTTCTAATGCTTTGAAAGTGCACAGGAGAGTGGACTTTCACAAAGTACCAAATTTTTGAAGTTAATCGGAACCGCCCATCGTTAGAGGACAGGTGGTAGCAGATCCAGGAGTTTGAGGATTCATGCCTTAGAATATTTGTAAGGAGCAGAGGTGAATACCCGGGGAGCTGGGAGCCACAACAATCCTAGCCATCTACCGTGAAGGGACACATAGCGAGAGATTGATATTTTGATGACTCACAACTCGGTAAGTCAAAGATAGGATAATATAGAAGGTTTATAAAAGGGTTTTCCAAGATTGGTTGTCCAATCAATGCCCTCCAGAGGAAGGGGGTTAAATTCAATTGGATACCGGAATGTGAAGAAATTTTTTAGTCACTAAAATACCTTCTGACCCATGTGCCCATGTTGAAGATCGTCGATCCCGATAAGGACTTCCTTGTGTACACAGATGCCTGCAAGGAAGGACTCGGAGGAGTCCTTATGCAAGAAGGAAGCATAGTTTGCTATGAATCTCAAAAATTGAATGAACATGAAGTCAACTATGTGATCCATGATCTAGATTTGGCCGCCATAGTGCACGCTTTGAAAATGTGGAGGCATTACCTCCTAGGTAGGAAATTTGTACTTATGACAGACCACTGTGGATTGCAGCACCTATTTGACCAACCAAAACTCAATGCTAGACAAGCTAGGTGGATGGCCCTCCTTAGCTAGTTTGATTTTGAAATCAAACATATCATAGGAAAGGAAAATAAGGTGGTCGATGCCCTTAGCAGAAGTTTGAAAACAATTCACCTGGTAGTGGTGGGAACTTGTGAGATGAATGTCAGGGAAAGAGTCAGGGATGCACAAGAAACATACACATTCTTCTGGACTATGACCTCGTACGTACAGTAAGAACTCACAGGGCTAAAGTATGAAGGCTACCAGATGCTAGATGGAGGTCTGCTGACTTACCAAAACATGATATATATTCCAAGTTGTGATGTCTTGAAGAGGTTCATAATGGATGAATCACACAAGAGAACATACACTGACCATCCGAGCTATCAGAAGATGGTTAGGGCCACTAGGAAACAATTCTATTTGCATGGATTGAAGAAAGGCATAGCTAATTATTTAGCTAAATGTCTAGAGTGCAAGCAAGTTAAAGAAGAACACCATCACCCAATAGGATTATTACAACCTCTACCAATCCCATAATGGAAATGGGAGACCATCTCCATGGATTTCATCATCAGATTACCAACATCGGCCAGGCAGAATGACACCATCATGGTAGTAGTGGATAAATTGAGCAAGTCTGCTCATGTTATTCCCGTCAAATCGACTTGCAAGGAAATAGATATTGCCAACATATTCATGAAGGAGATATTCAGACTACATGGAATGCCTAAGGAGATTGTGACTGACAGAGACACAAAATTTACTTCAAACTTTTGGAAATCCTTGATGGTTGGCCTGGAGACCAAATTATTGTTTATCATAGCCTATCATCCTCAAACTGATGGATGGATGGAAAGAGTGAACCAAATTCTAGAAGACATGCTAAGGATGCATGTAATGCATCAACCTAAAAAGTGGGAAGATTGCCTAGCACCGATGGAATTTGTCTTCAACAACGGATACCAAGAATCACTAAAGATGAGCCCTTTCGAAGGCCTCTATGGTAGGTTGTGCAACACTCTAGTTAGTTGGAGTAATCCTGTGAACAAAATCATGATTGGACCCGACTTGTTGAAATAAATGGAACAACAACTGATTTAGATAAAGAAAAATATGAAAATCGCTCAGAATAGACAGAAAATTTATGTCGACAGAAAGAGAACCCCTAGAGAATTCAAGAAAAGAGATCACGTCTATCTCAGAGTTAGGCCTAGGAAGAGTTCCCTGAGGATGGGAGCTTGTGCCAAGTTGGCACCTCGGTATTGTGGACCTTTTGAAGTTCTAGATAGAGTGGAACATGTAGCCTATAGGCTAGCACTTCCTCCCACAGTAAAATCACATAATGTTTTCCATGTTTCATTTCTAAATAAATATGTACATGACTCTAATCATATAATTGACTGGTCTGTGATCCAAGTGGAACCAGAGGGATAATTCCTTCCAGAACCTCAATGCATACTAGACAGGAAGGAAACCCCACTCAAGAACCAAACCATTCCACAGGTCAAGGTGCAGTGGAAATACTTTGGCCCAGATGAGGCCACATGGGAAATGGAGGATGCCATGAGATAGGCATACCCATTTTAGTTCACTTCTATACATACATAACATGTTAATAAATAAAACATCGAGTATGATGCTCCTTTAAGGGGGGGGGAATTGTGACACCCTATTTCCCCCAGTTTGTAAATATAACTATACATGGCCAAAAGACTATGTAAAACTTTATATGTGTGAATATTGATTCGATGGACCATTGTTTCAAAGGTAGATGAATGTGAACCTAATTATTTACTAAGAAAATGGACAAGTGTTGCATTAAAATTCACCAAACCAATACATTACTGAATTTAATTTCTCAGGACCATAACTGTCCTCTAACCCATAAATGAATTATAGTCAGGTTGGTGGGTGGGAAGACCTCCTCAAGAGATAATGAGGGATGGGGTGTGTAAGCACTCATTCGTAAGGCTTCCATACTTGACCGCTGACTAGGAATTCAGGCCACACGCGACCCTGATGAAAGAGGTGAGAAGGGAAGGTGTGGTAGGCAGAGGGAAGAACATGCTTGCAGAGAGTGCAGAGACGGAAAGTGAATCTCGGGGATTCAAGGAATAATGGAAAAACTAAGAATTTTGGAAATAGAAAATAGAAGAGAAGGTTATGATACAAGCTGATAAGCAAGGCTAGTCCTCCTTGCTTGGTATCATATAAACCATTGCTAGGACCCTGTGGGAAGAGGAGAGTAACCTTTGTCCCTGTTGTGGCTAAGAGAGAATAAAAGTTGGTGTTGCAGAGAATCATGGTCTAGCTCGAGGGTGGCTAGTGGTAAATCCGTTTGGAGTGATTGATCTTATGGCTTGGTGGAAACAGGAACCCCTTCCAGTAGTCTCTTCACATTGTCTGATTCTGGTAAGTCTTCTCTCGACCTTAATTGTTGAGTTAGAATGATGAAGGATTTCTCGGTTTTTACACACACACACACACACACATATATATATATATATATATATATATATATATATATATGGATGTATGTACATCTATGTGTGAAATGACTATGTTATGCGTATGCTTCCATATCCTTGGGAACTCATACTTCCCACTTATAAATTGTATGCCCAATTTCACTCCGGAGGGCTTCCCGGGTATAAGTCGTAAAATAGTCGAGATAGGAAATATCATGTAGACCTGAAACCATCGGTATGAAGAGAATACTCTCCCCTAATCCCGTGCCGTGTGAATTTCTAGACCCAAGTCCCTAACCCGTTTGGGGTGAGAACTCAGGAAAATAGTGATAGGAAAATATCGAAAGGGAAAGGTTTTCCTTGTCCGAAGGACATACAGATGAGATTCGTCCTAAAGGAGCCAAGGGTTGTCATGGCCATTGGCTATGGGAAAGAGAACTGGATTTAACCCCTTCTAGCCCTTGGATCCACGAGTTCTGAGTTCACGTATCGGGAAGGTCATGGGTTGGTGCGAACAAAACCTCTGAAACTCAAAGTTGCGAAGTAACCTCAACCATTGTATCTTTGAACTCGGAGTTCATGCACAGGCAGAGGACAGATCCCGTTCATCAGATCTATGCAACGAGGACCATAGACGTGAGATCTAGAGGAAAGTGCATGAGGTCTAATCCTTTGAAAGTGCATAGGAGAGTGGACTTTCATGAAGTATCGAATTTTCAAAGTTAATCGGGACTGCCCATCATCATGGGACAGGTGGTAGCAGATCCGGGAGTTTGAGGATTCATACCTCGAAATATTTTTAAGGATCAGAGGCGAATACCCAGGAGCTGGGAGCCCCAGCAATCCTAGACATCTATGCCCGCATAGAAACTCTTTCTATGCTGTGTTGTATGACTTCACGATATCTAATGCAAATTCTGTTATAAAGCTTGCTACAATGTCCTCGAGCCAAAAATCTACTGCATGGGTGGATTTGTTATTCACCTGCTGTAAATGCACGATCTGAAATGAGGTCCACTCTAACTATCAGATCCTACTTGTTGTGTGGTTATCCTTCAACCTCAATATCCACTCATGGAATAAGTGTGAAAAATCACAGAAAAATACTTCATGCAGATCAGTAAACACATACTTCTCAAGATATTTGTGTGGTGTTACTCTAGGGTTTTTGTTATCTTTCTGCAAAAAATCTAGCTCCTTTGTCTTCATCTAGCTTTCGATCTCTTCTTTTGTGGTATTCCATGGTATCAAAATCCCCTTCTAGCAGTGCATTCTCTCACCTTCTTGTTGTCCAATTCGGTATTCTTTTGAAACGCCTTCCGCCGATCGATCATTCTTTTAACTGATCTTCAACAGATCGATCATTCTTTTGACAAATCTTCAACATATCCCATCCTCTCAATCCTATGTTGTTCCAACTTCCAATAGAACCATTTGTTGGTTTCTTATCTAATTTATACCTTTAACATGATTGACCTAGGTTTAGGTCTATTAGGGATCCAACAACGTCTCTAAAAATATCGGCCCTCCTGGTAAAACAGAAGGCAGCGCAACACACAGAGTGCACTGCACAATCTCAACTGATATAGTCTTAATGGGTGACTGCAATACTCATGAAGTGATTGCAGTCCAGGACTGAATGGGGATCTGTGACTTGCGCGCTGTGACTTCTATCTAGTTATTAAAGAAATATATTGTCATTCTCATTCATGCATGTACTGTAATTCATTCCTACATCATTCTAGCATCTACTCATAGAAAATAAGAGAGATATAAACATTCAATCACATAACACAGGTTTTATCGTGGTTCACCCCCTCTTGGGCTACGTCCACAAAGATCTGGCTCTCAAGCTCTTTTATTATGGTATTTCAAAAACTACAGTGTCACGTACTTTACAACTCGTTCTCATTGGGGTCAAGATCTATAATGATAAGGACTATATCACACCAGGCTCCTTAGCCCGTGATCTAACCCTTGAGATCTACCCTCCTGACCCTCTACATCTCAACAAATTACAAGATTGGATCGCATTACAGTAGTGTTACAGACTAGTTACTCCTTCTCACATGAGTATCACCCAGACTAGTTACTCCTTCTCACATGAGTATCACCCCATAGTCTGAACATTTCAACTCCAGACCCCTTACCTAGACCTCCTAGGTATCTATTAATATGCGTTTCTGGCTCATCAACCATTACAATGTATTACAAAAACCCTAACCCTAGCATTGTTAGGCCTTCCATGCATGTGTGTGGGTTGTTTTTTCTTCCAGTTGTCACTTTCCTCTTACATGCCTTTCTTCCCAAAATATCATTTCTTTCTGATTTAGCCTACTTCCAACACATATCTTGGAGGTTATGACACATGTTTGAGGCAAGTCTTGAAAATTTTGTAATATCATAGATATATTGAGGTCTTGACACATGCTTGAGGCATATCTTGGAAAATGGTTTGATGCATATCATGGTGATTTTGAGCACATGATTTGGAGGATTTTCTTAGAGATTTTGGCATGAGTTTTATGTGGTAATTGGGGTTGTATCAATTTTGATGATGATGTTGTATCAGTATCAGTATCAGTGACAGTTACATTGACAGGTTGAGTCTCTCATTTATATTTCGGGGAGGTTGTGTGGCACTCGGGAAGATTGGTGTCTTTAGACAACAAGTTGGTGCTTGGAGGGGATTTGCAACTTCCTTTGAGTTGGTTCTCATAAAACTAGGGGGTTGGTGCCTCCTTCTAGTTGRAGATGKATAATCTARGGAGTTGGAGCTTCMTTCATATTGGAGCCTRTAARCTAGGGGGTTGGAGGCTCATTCTAGTTGGAGCTAGAGAATCTAGGGAGTTGTATCTTCCWTCAGGTTCGAGCCTATAAATTYGSGGGTTGGAGACTCCTTCTAGTTGGTRCTGGAGAGTTTTGGAAGTTGGTGTTTCCYATGAATRTWATCTTCTGATATAYAMRAAATMTTTCCATGG
Source organism: Picea engelmannii (assembly GCA_009831015.1). Lineage (NCBI taxonomy): Eukaryota > Viridiplantae > Streptophyta > Pinopsida > Pinales > Pinaceae > Picea > Picea engelmannii. The sequence continues at coordinate 1,150,795 of ML777301.1, read as the reverse complement.
TTTTYTCCCRTTTRGGTTTCCACGTAAAATTCTTGTGTAATGTGTATTTGTGGTTACATGTTGATGATATCTTGAATGTAATTATAAATGATAAATTGTTGATAACTTAATGTTTAAATGTTGAGGTTAAAAGTGGTAAAAAGTGCCTAATATCAATTTACCCCCCCTTCTCAGTATTAGTGAATATTCGAACAAGGCTACCTATCCAAGACAACATATTGTTGGCTTTTAATTTATATCGTGCAATGATTTCCTCATTTATTTGATCCTCTATGTTTTCCCAACCACTCGTGTTTTCTCTTTCATGCACGTTTTCTATGTTCTCTCTCTATGACCCTTTTCCTCTTTTTGTTGATTTCACAAACTCTCTTCTTTATATACCCATAGATAAATTGTGAAACAATGTTTGATGTGAATTGAACCCAGAAAAAAAAAAAATAAGAGAATGAGATCGTGCATTAAACAATGTTGGATTACAAAGAAAAGGATGTGAATCTTCTACGAAGTACGAGTGGCGAGGTTACACTTCTCTCTTATTGCTGACATATTTTTGGAGAGATTTTCTTAATTATGTAGATAGGCTTATGTAGATGGCATGACTCTTTTACTATCTCTCGGCCTCATTATTGTATTGTCATAGCTCTTTTATTGGCTTGGATCTTGTACAAGTTCTTGTATTGACTCTTGTCCTACCCTTTTACTAGTATCACTCTTGTATAGGCTCTTATACTTGGTCTTGTGCTACCTAGTCTACCTTCATACTTGTATACAAGCTCTTATACTTGGTATTGTGCTACATAGTCTAACTCCATACTTTTATAGGCATCGGCATGAAAGAAGGCCACATCCAAAGCATGGGATATGGGGCCACTATATGGCCCATTATTCCAACAATTCTTTCTTCCTATTCTGACCAAAATCTGGTGGGAATTTGCTTGAGCGTGACAGACTTTATATTTTATTGAGCGTGACAGAATTTAGATGACAAAATAAATTTGTCATCATGATAGTTAATTAACAATTTCAACGTGAGAGAATGAAAAAGAAAATTTGAAGCGTGACAGCAAGAAAGTTGCAATGTCAGGCTTAATTGAAAGAGATTTTCCATATCCATGAAATTCTTATCTAATGTATTGAGGACCGCACCTCGGAATGTCTTTTAATTTTGTTGAGTGGAATGGAACTTTTGTGATATTTAATTCCAAAGAATAGTTAAGTACATGATGCTTAGTATAAACACTATATCCTAAGGTATATATAAAGGTGGTTATAGACTTAGGGTTAGAGTGAGTCAAACACGAACGTGTCATACAAAACTTTCTTAGATAAAAATTATATATTTTGAAAGTTAATTCAATTTTATACATTTCCTCTTCATACACCATACTAAAGTTCGTTGTGAAAGTACTTGGACTAATACCTATTAGTCACTAGTTTCTTGTTTTCTCATATATGCATTGATAGTAATGTCTCTTGAAAAACATTATTAGGTTTCACTCACACAACATGCTTAATTAGCAACTCCATATCTTCTTTTGACATAATCTTTAAATCTTTTCCCAAAAATTCCGTGTTGGAATCCTTCCCCTTGATAATTTTCTCATAAAGTTACCATATATAAGAAATCATTTCTTTCTCATTTATCTCTCTTGCATGAAAGGGTTGTGTAAGATATATAACTTGATCATTGAACAACTTGTTATGACCCATGAATTGTAATGTAATAACACTACAACAAAACAAGCCATTAGCGCCTAGTTTAGCATCGGATTTTAATGCATTTGAGGGCATGAATTGGGCCGATGGGATGGCACAAAACCCGACACTAAATGACATGTTCACCTGGGCATCAGATTTAGAACCCATTTTATCTCTCTCTTTAGCGCCAGGTTTTGCTCCCTCTTTAACGCCTAGTTTTGCTCCCTTTTTAATGCCCAGTTTTGCTCCTTATTTAGCACCTAATTTTGCTCTCGATTTAGCGCCTAGTTTAGCGCCTAAATTGACATATAGCTCTCTAAATAACACCTAAAATAGTTACAGGTTTAGATCCTATTTTAGCGCCTAGTTTATCTCCAGGTGTGGTGCCTAATTTAGCTCCTAGTTTATCTCTTGGTTTAGCGCCTAATTTATCTCCAAGTGTAGCTCCTAGTTTAGCTCCTAGGTTAGCACCTAGTTTAGCACCTAGTTTAGTGCCTAGTTTAGCTCCATGTGTGGTGGCTAATTTAGCTCATGGTTTAGCACCTAGTTTAGCTCTAGGTGTGGCACCTAATTTATCTCCTGGTTTATCTCTTGGTTTAGCACCTAGTTTAGCTCTAGGCATGGCACCTAGTTTAGCTCCCAATCATGCTTCATGTTTTTCTTATAGTGTATCTTCGAAAATAGCTTCTAGTTTGGGTTCCAAATTAACTCCAATATGTTCTTCCATTAGTGCATCTTTTTTTTTACATCAGCAACAAGCAGACTCTAAAGCAATTTTTGACATCACAGAATAGTGTGCCACTAGAGTGCCATTTTTTTGGAAAAACACATCATATATTACATTACAAATTCAATGTGTTTTTTTCCCATAGAAACCAGTGCGAATACATAATTTAAGGGCACAACAAGACAGGCCTTTAAAAAGATGAATGCTTTCCTCTTGAGACAAGACATTGACACCCACCATGTATGCTTTTTTCTATCATTTTTTCCAAGATTTGACACCTCTGCTGCAGAAATTTTCTAGCAGGGGAAACACACCCAACAAATTACATGCTAACTGTGTGCCATTCAGATGATCGAAAATGCACCTAGTGAAGAAACTCCCCAAACAAGGAGTTTTGGGTGTGGATCCCAAAAACCAATATGCATCCAGTGCAGGTGCAAGATCCCTATAGGAGAATCCAGTACCTCTGCATCCAAGAAGATAACAGAGAATCAAGATGACTAGTGCTGCTAGATGGCACTGACAAAGGTAGAATTGTATGCAATCTGTTACGAGACAATTTAAACAAACCTGCACAAACTAGAATCTATTTACATTCACTTTAAAAATTGTCTAAATTTTAAATTGACTCCTTAAAGGATACTTTAACCTTTTGTCCAAGCTAGAAATTGTTGAATGATGTGTTTGGAAAGATTTTAAAGTAAGTATGCATCCAAAAGATTTGGAAGCCCCAACCCTATCACCCTTCCCCTTTAGGCTGATTGTATGAATGCAACCTAAAATCATACTTTGAATTGAGAAAGAGACAAAAAATATTTCCATCGCTTTGACATCTATCTATGGGAATGACCAACAATCAAACATAAGGTTGTGAATTTTAGCTTCTAAATCACCTTTTGGTTAAGCATCTACCAGAATGTTGTTTTTAGATCAAAATAAAATAAGGATATTAATGTTTTATCATAATTAGGAAAAAGACTAGAGCAAGATTGTTGTCTATGCTTCTGACATAGTGATAAAGGAATCCATTCCCTTCCTCTTGATCTGTATTGCTTCTATAAGTAGAGAAAAACAAAATTCCTTCTAAAGATCAGTGAACCTAAAAATATTCCTCGAGAAAGACTCAGAAGCATTATTCATCAACCTCATATGTAGTGGGAGCATTCCCTAAACCAAGTTAGTGAAAAATCATGGCACCCATCTCTAATGGTAATTGTCATATCCTCTCTTTCATTCTTGGGAATCCAAACTTGATAGCGTCTACTCCTTAAACAATCCTTGGACATATTATGAAGAGATGTCAGATACTGAAGTTAATGTGGGCACCATGGTCCAAACGGAGGTGGCCAAACAACTCAGTTGCATTGAAGCATGATTCAGAACATGTGCATCTTTGGCAGGGTAATAACAACAAACAATAGAATTGGTGTAAGTGATAGTAAACTCAGAAAAAAAAATCCAGAATCAAAATCAACAACAACCAAAGAAGAAATCACAAACATAGACGATGCAGAACCCTCTAGGATGGAACCAAAACCATCAAATAGTCTAGAATAAGACAGAACATTGTTATCTTTTGGGGCCACTCGAAAAGTGTTTTCACATAGCTAGGAGAGCGCTAAGTCTCCTAGTCCCTTGCAGATGCTTGATGGACATATAGATGGCTCAATTTAGGTGGGATTCTTGACAATGGATAGAGTGCTAGCATGACACACTTACGTAGGAGGTTGTTATCCTAATTCAAATAGTAACATACATTGGCACGAAATAGTTTTCTTCAAAATTATGAATACCTATGCATTTAGTCCTTCCAAAATTTCCCGAGTAAAGCTAAGAAACTAATGGATAGGAGAAGAGAAAACTTCATTCCTATCCACACTATTCGAAACACATCTTGAACTCTAACATTTCATTATGTGATTCATATTTTGCTAAAAAAAGTAAAGGGTAATTTTTCTTCATAGACAAAACCTTGAAACCAGAAATGATATGCAATAGGTTTCCACCTATTGGGAACAACAGATTACTAAATTACAAAGTGTCCTTTATAGAGAAATGATATTTGACTTACCCACACTTTTCTAGCAATTTAATCTTCTGGCAATTGAACCAAGAGTCACCAGTTTCAACAATTACAACAATTTCATTTGTTAGCATGCCCTGCAACCAAGCATTTTATATCAGTGAATATCAACAATAATCCCACTACAAATGTACCTCATAAGAACAAAGATGACTAAAAGACAATTTTCTGACTAATTTTACTTCATAATTTGGTGAGATTTTTTGAGGCCTTGCCTGGATGTGTTTGAACAACACATTGACCTTTAAGGGCTCATTTGGTGCACTTTGTAAGGGAACACATTCAGGTACAAAAATATGCTGATAATTTTCCAAACATGTGGGTTTGTGTTGCACCTTCTTCACAAGGGATTCTAAGATACAGTTCATCAACGCACCCAAAACTAGGCCCATTTCCCATAGTCACCCTGTTAGGCTGCACAATTATAGCTTTCTCCTAGTTCAATAGCAATGAATATCCCACTGAACTATAGTCATTGAGAATCATTCCTACAAATAAATATGCTTTTGCAAACACAACTATTTCAACACAGAATGAAGTACTTATTGCACACCAGTAAGTCCCTATGAAATGAGGATGAGTTTCTGTAACCTTTCCCTTAGCAGAAAAAATTACAGCCATGGGATAATCTGATGCATTTTCTAACTCCGCAAATGAACTTTTTCCCTTAGCAACCCTCATCTTTGGCCCACCTACCTACACTGGCTTCACTGCTGTGTTTAGGAATTCTGATCTCATGTCCACTACAGCTTCCAAAATTTTGGGATTGCTTAGCCTACAATTGATATAGTCTCGAGGATACCATGTCAAAAAAAATCGAGATAAACAAAAGGTCAACAACTAATACTAGAATTTCATTATTTCAAATCTAAATCCATAATTAGATTTGGAAACCCCATATCAACTTGAAAAAAAAATGAAAAAACCAAGTGGAATTACTTCAATTAATACCACACATACACAGTTAGCATGGGTAGCCAAAATACCTTGCCTAGTAGAATATACAAAGAATTATAAAATTATCAGAAGTGGAAAAATCCAAAACCTTATATCAACTGAGAACCTCAATATATTTGAAAACTACGAAATGAAGCTCAGATAGTCCAGAAATGGTATTTAAGATATTGAGGATAGACTAAAATTATAATACCATCCTTGTCAAATAAACGAAATGCTTGTACACAAAATGGTCCAACTCAAGTACTGGTTAAGGTAGTAGAACTCCAATGCAAACAGAAAATGCAAAATATCCACGGTATTGTTTAGCAAGTAAAGAACTGGACGAACCCAGATGGAAGCACATGAAAACAAATTAAGATAATCTCAAAATCAATACAACATATTTCATGCAAATACTTGAAGTGGCCATGACATCTAAATTTTGCAAATGGTCAAACAGATACAGTGAATATGAATGCAAATCGATATCTTGACCGTGAAGAAAAAATGGATACACAAATCCTTTAGAAGGTCTGGGAAGTGTCAATGCCAATAATACCAAAACTGCTAACAGAAATCCTTTACAAGGGTAGCGAAGTATCAATGCCAATAACACCAAAACTGCTAACGTACTGGAGTATGAGGAAGGTATAAAATCCAAATCAATAGGATTGTAGTTACTAGGCACTCATGGTAAGCCTTTTGGGGTAGATGGAAAAACACCTTTCCCAAAACATTGAAAAGTACTCAAATCCTTTACTAATCACATCTTCTCCAGTTGCATTTACTACTAGATTACTGCAATTATTGAACCACATAATGGTATTAACTGAATCTAAATGAAAAAATGATGTAACCCACTTGACCCATATCCTAGGACCATAAAAACCCATTACATGAAATGCTCCAAATCCGAAACAAGCTAAGAGGAATAAATGAATTCTAGCTAATCAGTAAACACACTACGCCAACTTTTATACGCAATATGCCATCATTTACACCCTAATTATTGTTATTAGTTGGTGGGATTGAATCTCCTTAGCTTATAGTTTATGTGTGATTGAATGAGACCCATTGGCTCTGAGTCAATGAAATAAAATTCCAAATGAAGCCCAATGCTCCATTGAAGTCTCTAAATTGGGGATGGACAGAAATAAACAGAACAAAAGAAAAAGAAATGCATACTAGGGTTCATCCAACCTTCATGTCAAGCCTAAGTTCAAAGGCCATGACAAGATCATAGCCTTCTGATGTACATGTTGTGGTGTCTAAAGGACGGCTGGGAATCCAACTCCATGCATTTTGAACCAACATAGGTTGCAGAAAAGGAAACCTGTAACTAGTAAATTTCTTATTATTATTATCATCATGAAGTGGTCGAGATTTCTGGTTTTGTAAACAGTTTTTGCAGACTTTCCGTGGAAAGTAAAAGTAGTTTTTTTCTGGATACTGTGCGTCCTCATGCAATTTAAAAGGAGTCTGTGTTTCCAACCAGTGCTACCACTGCATCTTTTAGAGCAGAGTTGGAATTCTACTTCGAACAAAAATATTTAAATTGTTCGACTTCTTGACATAAATTATCCATCTTCTTGATAGACAAAATCTTTAAATTTTCTGACTTCTTGACAGAAATTTTATGTCTTCTTGATAGAAGTCCTGAAGCTAGATTGGCAAGGAAAGTGAGAGGAGGATACCTTTACAGCCAGCGCTAGGCTGGTTTAACTTTTGTTTGATTGAAACTTTTGTGCGGATAAAGACTCGAAACAACGACCTATCGTTTAGTGAATCTTTTAGAAATTTTGACCGACAAAGGGGCTACTCAAGCTTCGCTACACGGACCCACCACCTAACCTATGTAATATCAGACTTGGTAACTGTGTAGAATGACCAATTTATGAGTGAAATATTACAAATGGAACAAGCAACATATGTCATTGTTATGTTGTTTCTGCTTATCAAAAATGGAAACACCAATATCACATGCCTACCAAGTGGTGAGGAAAACATGCTCTGAAGTTGTATCTGTAACTTGAATTTGCAATGCCCAACAAGCCTCGACACAACCAATTTGTTTACATGAACATGCTTGAACCCAATGCTCAAACCCTAGTCTTTTGTACAACAAATGTTAACAGGATGGAACACCAGTTTTCTATATAGGAACAAGCACCTGCTGAAGGGGAGTGAACCTATAATGTTAACAGGTTGGAACACTAGTTTTCTGTACAAGAACAAGCACATGGAATGATATCTCTATCCATGTTCTTACATTTTCCTGCTCTATCATCAGAATCCTCTGATTTCTTCTACAACCCATGATTGTTGTCATCTCTCTTGGAACCCTTTGAATTACCTCGAGTGAAAAGAGAGACCAAAGGTACTTCCACGACCTTTAATTTCACAGTGAACGATCTATTCTTCTTGGGCACAACATGGTCCATAGAAATACTAGTCCCGACATATTCAACACAAGGAGATTGCAAATCCATACCAGGTTTAGTCGACTTTCTGAATCCCAACAAAGATATCTTCCACTTAGTGAGCAACTTGGGGAACTGGATCTTGACTCCAGGGACGTTAGAAGACTGTGGAAAGGAAATATCGATATCAATATCATCCAATGGTGTTGTAGTAAATTGGAGGAGAAGCAATTGGCCATGGTAAAATAAGTTACCTACAAGAGAAATGCAAAAGAACACATCCTCCTGGATAGTGGCATTCAGAAGAAGAATAATGGAACGATTCTGCCAACAAATGCAGCTACTCTGAAAACTCCGAAGAGAAGTCACAAGTTTGTAATAAAGATTCTGGATGAAGTTTTTTCAAAATGCACAATTCTAACTCCATCATATTGATAAATATCTTGAATGCATTCTTCTAGTAAATATAAAATTGTAACTCATTCATTATTGATGGTTATTCATTCGTTATTGATAGTTATTCATTAATTATATGATATTTAAAGGGACATGAATTAGATCATAAACTTACTTGTAAGTGTATGATATCATAGAAATTGAAAAGAAGAAGAACACAAAATTTATATTATGGTAATATTCATGAATCTTACATACAAGCCAATCCTGTGATTCTGAATACTATTCTAGACATCCCACCTACTCTCTCAACCCACCGAGATGCAAGGGATTAAAATAAATCTATGGATGGAAGAGTAGCAATCACCCCACCGGGATGCAGGGGATTAAACTAAATCTATGGATGGAAGAGTAGCAAGCAATCAATCACAACAAAGATAAAATGTGGTGAGGCAGTGCAGAGAAGTACTTTGAAAACCTTGTACTATTGAGGCGGTAAAATGGAGCCCTGACATACATAGATCGATCTGTTTGATGGTGTTCTCATGGCAGTGGAGACGGTGGCCACAGTTTTTAATGTCGCCACAATTTTTAAATCCCTTTCATACACAGATTGATTGGTTTGATGGTGTTGTCAAGGCGGTGGAGACAATGGCTACAAATATTAAAGCCCTATGTGGGTTTGATAGTCAATATAATGCAGATCTTTTTGTCAAGATTTCCATATCCTTGTCATAATTTCCCATAATGTAAATGTCCAAACTTATGATACATAAAGGTATATGTAAATGCATAAAAGAAACTCAGCAATAAGAGTTGAAGATTATTAACCAATAGGAAGTCAAATAAAAGTAAGTAAAATATTTAAAAAATGATTATTTTATTTTTCCTATTCAAAATTTGAAGATCATACAAAAATACATTTGATCAACCACAAACTAATTGAAGGTCAATGCTTTAGCAATCGCTAGAGTCCTAGCCTTCGACAGGGACTAATAAGAGAATTATTAGTACCATAGGCAATCGCTAAAATGCATTCACTCGACCATTCATAGTTAGACACGGGAGTAGTTTGAACCTCCCAAGCCATTGAGAGAACATGTTCATCTAATAAATGGAGAGACACATTTTAGCATTGAGTCTCACCCCCTCAAATTCAAAATTAAAAAACTAAGAAGGTTACTAGAGGTTGTTGGACATATATCATAAACAAAGACTCTTGCCAATTATAAATATTTTAATCAAACAAACCAATATACCTTTTCAAGGTGCTTGTTGGTGCCTTTTTGGCATACATCTCTYAGGATATGTCTTCTATAAGAGATATAACTTTATTTATTCAGCTCATACATGAAGGAATATGCTCATTAAAATTAGGGTTTTAAAAATTGGGCATGATATGTATCACAACTAGGAAAATCTTTACATGGATTTGAAAAAAGATAGTCACCAAATTTTTCGAGCTCCGTTTTCCATTCAAAAAGACTAGAAACTAACTTATGAAAATTCATTGATATAAAAATAATATTTCCCTTAAGATTTAAGCTGGAAGATGAACACCATAGTATCCTAAAATTTTCCCTCATAGAGAAACAACACCAAACTTTATATAATTGAAGTTCTCAACAGGGAATCTTGGTAGTAAAATAAGTACTTACAGAGTTTAATTGAAACCATTCATAATAAGGGGAGGAAAATGTTCTTCCACGTCTGATTTTCCTTGGGTGGGGTTACAGACTTGAATTGAAACCATTCATAATAAGGGGAGGAAAATGTTCTTCCACGTCTGATTTTCCTTGGGCAGGGAAAGGTGCATCTGGAAAGAAAAGATCCGTTCTCTCCAACACCAAATTTTACCCTTTCCCAACTTTCTTTTGCAGAATGATTGCACTTGTCCTAAATCCATGAAGGCATAATAGTCTCACTCTCACCACCTCCTTCATCTCATTGCATTCTACTTGCCCCTTTCACCCATTCCCCATCTAATCCAAACTATGCCAAAGTTGTTTTACAGAAATTGAAACTGATTGCACCCAGTAATATCTAATTTTTCAGTATCCGGAAAATCCAATAGAGGAATTCACTAACTCTCCATAAATTGAAAATAAAACAAAATAAATCTTTGCTCGCTTGGTAACAAATCCCCCTTTTTTTAAAAACTAGGCGAAAGAAAGTTTGTATTTGCCTCAAAACCCGAAATCTAGGCGAATTAAATCATAAATACTGAAATATATCAATTGGGAGGGAGAATTCGTTATTAGTAATTCCCATATCTATAGAAATCGGGTGAATGGAGGTTGTGGTTGGAAATTTCATGGAAAAAAATCATTTTTTTATCCCTTTCCCTCATAAAAGCCTAGGCTAACCCTATCAATGATTTTTTTTTTTAAATAAATTAGGGGATAATAATAAAATTATAAAAAAACCAATACAATACAAAAAACCCTAGATGTTGACCTTACACTTCACTTTCTCCTTCGGCTTCCTCAATCTGAATATCGCATGGATCCTCTTCATCTAGTACTTCTTCCTGTACATGGTAGCATGACAATAGTTCTTTCACTGTCTGTCTATTCCGTTGTTGTTCCTCTATTATGAGTTAGACTTCTAGTTCCTTAATGAATATCACCCCTCTTATTTTCTTAATTGTTGCATCTATGTTGGGGTTCTCATTTTCAAATGAGAATGTAACTATAATGTTATGTTGTAGTACTGTCTAAATCGTAGTTCCTCTGCACAGTTCCTGTTCTGTATACCAGTTTGCTCGGATACCCTCTAATGTGTGTACAAAATGATGAGGCCATTGCTCTGGTAGTGTTATTTTCCACAGCACTCTGCACTTCTCCAAGTGTTTCTTTGGTGCCCCCTGTCCATCATATTTATGTTGTTGGTTGCTTCTTTGTTCTGCACCAAACCTAATGCGCAATAACACCTTACATTGGTTCTAGTACTTGATTGTTTTCTTATGTGCTCCCCACCATCTTGTGGGTGTGGCCTTGAGTGCTATATCTAGCGCTAAGAGTCTTTGATTTTCTAACACTTCATCTTCGTAACGTGTCAAGAATTCTTCTATATTGTTCACCCCATGGAAGCTGGGTGGCTCCCTTATCTCCGTACCTACCCATGTTACTATGCGGTCTATTCTTGTGCATCTTCTTGTGGAAACTTCGTGTAGCCTCTGTTGCCAGTTATCTAAACCCATATCTGAGTTTGACGCACATGAGGTGATGCTCTGCCAATTGAGTATCCCATCTGCAGTTGGGTTTACGTAATCTTCATCTTGCGCAGTTGTTCTATACAACTGGCTGATTTCCTCCAAGTTCAAGCAAGTAGGCTCTATGAACCTTTCCCCTTCTGATGAGTCTAATGGTGCAATGACCCTATATTCTGTCGAATCGAAGGTCATTTTCTGTGTCTTTAAGTTGATTATGGCCTGGTTATCAAACGCTTAATCCAAGATAATCAATGATGGGTAAGGTGTTGTGTCATCCACTATCTCTATTACTTCGAAGTCAACTTTAGTGCGCACTCCATCCAGATCTACTGTTACTCCTTTCAGCCTCCCTATTGGAAGAACTCTGTGTTGATTTGCCACTTTCAACTCAACGGGTGAATATCCTAACATGGGCTCTCCCATACAATGCCATGTCTTCTTGGGTAATACATTGAATTTGGATCCTAGATCCAGTATGATATCTCCCATGTTGAAATCTCCAATGTTGGTGTTCGGCCTAAACTCCCTACTTGTTCTTCTCCTCATATGTAGGTGGTTGACTATTTTTTGTTCTAACTTTCCTTCCATATCTATGCTACATATTTCTAGTATATTTTACAATACTTTGAGAGAGGATGGATCATTTAGTAATTTTATGCACGATTGAAAAAAATCCTTTGATTTTACTTACTTTTCCCAGGGGATGCATTTATTTGGTATGATCGAATGATGGAGGCATCTCGTACTCTAGTACTTCCTTATTATGCTGTGCGGTTGAGGTTGACCTTGTGTCAGGCTTCATAAATTCTTGTTTCTCTTGCTTAAATATATCCTTCTCATTCTACATGTCAAATTGATTCCTTGATTCGACATTCTTCTTCACCCAATGATGTTGTACTGGCTCTTGTCGTACTGTGTCGTTCCATGTTTTAGCTCCTCCATGTGTAACTATGTTGATGTTTCTTCCTTCATCCTTCACTTCTTCTAAAATCCATTGATCATTCTAATTGTTCTGATTCCTCTTTTCCTTTATCTTCCCTAATAATGTAGGACATTCTTCTATGTCATGATCCGATGCGCGACAACACATACAAGTCACTGGTGGAAGTGGACATTCTCTGGCATAGTGTCCTGGTTATTGATAGTTGTGACATACCACTAGTCCTCTACCTCTTCCAAAGCCTCCTCTTTCTCTTCCTCTACCTCTATAGTAAGCTCAATCCCCTCACGGCGTGTTATAATGAGGTGTCTGGTTATACTGCACGGTATTGTAGTGGGGTTGCGTTGTGTTGTAGTGTGGTTGTGTTGTGTTATATGGTTGTTGCACAGTATTATACTGTTGCTGCATAGTGTAGTATGGGGTTGGTACCTTATTAAACTGAGGTACATCTTTTCCGGTCATCATTTCTCCCTGCACCCTATATGCATCTGATGTCCTCTCTCTCATCAACTCCATCGTTCTACAGTCTTTGTCATCATGGCCTACTGACTTGCAAAAGTTGCAATATGAGCTCTTTGGGACTGTCTAGTACTTCTACATTATTGGGCAGTGATATGGATCGTGGCCTTGTTTCTTACATATTTTTCACCATATTCCTCTTGTTGGTAATGGATTTAGAATTCATGCTGCCATGTACTACACGAATGTTGGAAATTCGTTCTTATAGTGTCCTTCTGTCGTGCATGTGGTACACCAAACTACTTCTCATTTGTCCTTACTCTTGTTCTAGTTTAGCTGGAATGTTAAGTTCTACAGATCCTCCTTCAACTCTTAGATGGTTGGATCTGTCTTCTGATATTGGTTTTCCTCCAATTGTAGGGCTTCCTACAGAGCCTCTGCCTATGTATGAAATTCTGTTGTCGCATTGGATATTTTAAGTGTGGTAATAGTGAATTGACGAATAGGTGCCTATGCTCCATATATGTCATGAGATATTTCAACTTTCCTTTCAATTGCTTGAATCTCTAGTCAATCTCCCATACAGATTCTCCTGGTTTCTTTCCGATTTCTATCATCGCATTCATGTATTGGTCCTCTGAACTTGGCTTCTGAAATTCGTTTATCAACAACTTCTTGATATCCGCAATCATTCTGGTTATCTCTGGTGGATTGTTTGTGGCTAAACTCATATACCAATCCAGTGCGTGATCCCTTAGTGTGATCGCTAGCTGTGCAAGTTTAGTGTCCTCGTCTGTGATCTATTTTTCTTCCCAGATCTTTTCACAGATAAATAGGTTCTTCTCCGGGTCCTCCGACACTTCTCCTTTGAATTCTGGTAACCTGATGGTGGGATTGTGTCCTGCCATCCTAAATGTTAAACTACTACCTTTGCGCCATGTAGATACTTGACTAATGCTTCCTGAACTGGCTCCTCCAATTGTTGTTCCTTGTGTAGATGTACTTCCTGCTCTCTTCCTTCTTCTAAAATTCGGTTTCCTAAATGGTGGTGCTCTCTTTTGTGTGTTAGTCACACATGGGTTTATGGGTTCCACACTGACATTAATATGGATAGGATTTTTGCCTTCTCCTCCCACTCTTGAACCTCTCATCTTCCTCTCATATGTTGCATGTAAGATTTCCTCAATCTGCTCCATAGCCCAAAGATCCTCTACCTCCTCTTCATCACTTGGCAAGCCTTCCCTCGCAGATACAACTTTCTTCTTGGTGTTCACCTTGTATTCGTAGGGTACTCCACTACGCGTCCTTCCATCTGTCACCATGATCTGCTTGATCTGGTCATCATGCATCATGATTGGGTCCAAGGCTTCCTCCTTCCATTTCTCCTTTTTCTGTCAATGCTTCCCCCCTCCCCCCATGCACATAGGGAAGTTTAACTTTCTGACTCCATTGTCATTACAACTCTGTCCCTATTGTGGTTGAGCGAGAAGAAAAGGATGTCTTGCAGAGCATCATGGTCTATCTCAGGGGTGGCTAGTGGTAAATTATTTTGGAGTGACTGAGCCTACGGTTGGGTGGAAACGGGCACCCCTTCCAATAGTCGCTTCACATTGTCTGATTCTGATAAGTCTTTTCTTGGCCTTAATTGTTGAGTTAGAATGATGAATGATTTCTCGATTTTTCTTGGTTCCTGCAACCAAAACCTCCTAAAACCAAAGTCGCGAAGTAACCTCAACCGTTGTATCTATGAGTTCAGAGTTCATGCATAGGGAGAGGACAGATCTTGTTCATCAGATCTATGTGTGGAGGACCATAGCTGTGAGATCCAAAGGAAATTGCATGAGGTATAATCCTTTGAAAGTGCACAGAAGAGTGGACTTTTGTGAAGTCCCGAAGTTTCAAAGTTAATCGGAACTATCCATCATCAGAGGACAGGTGGCAGTAGATCCGAGAATTCAAGGATTCAGACCTCAGAAGATTTGCAAGGAGCAGAGGAGAATACCCAAGGATCTGGGAGCCGCAACAATCCTAGCTATCTTCCATGAAGGGACACATGGTGAGAGATCGACATTTCGCTGACTTGCAACTCGGGAAGTCAGAGATAGGAATCGTGAGAACTCACGAAGTCCGAGTTTGCGATTTGATCATAGTCGTTGATCGAAGAGAGGACGTGGACCGTTCATTGTCCAAGGAGATATCAGGGATTGAGAGAAGGAAGGTGAGTGGCCCTCCATCTTCACTAAACATGAAGTCTCAATTCACAAAGATTTGATCTAAGTCATTGGGTCGAGAGAGATTGTGGACCGTTGATGTGACATCGAGAGTTCAGATTTCTGGATTCCGAAGAAAGGAGATGGAATAATTTCCACCTTCACAATATGCAAAGTCTCGAAGCGCTTGAGGGTTGGGCCCCAAGTCATAATGAAGGGTCATATGGATGGAGGTAAAGGAATGGAGCTAGCATTGGGATAGGCTCTTAGTTTGGGAGTTCAAGATTCAGGTGAGTCAAGGTTGGCTCGAATGTGGATACCTGACGATAGGAGTCATGAAGTACCTTTTAGTTAGGCTTGTGGTCATGGGTAGTGTTCACATGGAGGGGGGGGGCTTGCGCCTGGTGCTTGTTCAGAGGGGAGAACAAAAAAAATAAAATTATAGGCTTTACACTATAGAATCTCCTTCATAAGGGTGGGTGTGTTACAAATTGGTATCAGAGCATGGTTACAACACTTGGTCTGTTAGGGCTCATAGATGAGTTGCGTAAATACCACATTAAGGGGTTTAAAGGGCGATGTCCTACCTTACTCCCTTCCTAAAATGTCTGGTTAAGCCATTAGTATAGAAAATAATGATAACTTACTATTGTGTGTGTATGTATTTAAGAAATGTGAATTATGTGTTGGTTATGAACTAATATAATGTTATCTAACAACAAGTGTTTTTTTTTCATTTAAGCGGTCGATCAACCATGGGAAACTGAAATCATATAGAATGGTGACGCGCCATGAAGTGGGGGATGGCTCCCATAATAGAGATGAAGAGTCTGATGAGGGGAGGGCGGTAGAGACCCCTCCGGACCTGGATGAGGCTGTGAGGAGTCTCGTGGCCGAATTACAAAGCTGCAAGGGTTCCATAAAAAGGGGTTTAAACCCCCAAGATTTAAAAACTATAAGAAGGATTCAAGGATGATATTTCCTTCCCAAAGTGTATGCCAGCATAATTTCCCCTCCCAGAGCGGAAATAAACCTTTTGGATCAACCCCAAGAAAGATGGATAAACCAAAGAATGAACCCTTGAAATGTTGGGGTTGTGGAGAAGAAAATCTACTGAGGGACTGTCCGCACAGACAAAATAACAATAGGAGAATTTAAAACGTCCAAGAATCCACCACTGTTAATGAGTTGGCCAGGTGTATCCCATGAATTTATGCAATCGTGGATAACAAACAAGACGAACACCAAGATTTAGTGGTGGAGATGGAAGGTATGATTGCCAATCATCTAGTATCTATTTGAATTGACCCTGGTTCAAATTTGAGTTATGTGGCCCCTCAAGCTGTTGATAAGTGTAAATTACAGCCACATAAACATGCTAAGCCCTGGTTGGTACAATTATCCACTGGCACCAAAAGAAAAATAGTAGAGGTTGTATCAGCTTGCCAATTCACTATGGATGGATTTCCCACCCAAGCTAACCTTAACATACTTCCCGTAGGATCGTATGACCTGCTAATTGGTATGGACTGGCTAGATGCATATAAAACTAAGTTGTATAGAATGTGTAAATGAAGAGGGAAGAAAGATAAACCTCCAAGGGATTCAGAAGCATGTCTTAGTGAGATGAATATCATCCCTTCAAATGAAAAATTATTGCAGAAAGGGGTGTCCTCTATATCCAATATAGTTGTTGGGATCTGTTGAGGATGACAGGCCAACCCTAGATGACCACCCCATACTAAGAGAGTATATATATGTGTTTTTGATCCGGATTATTTTCGGCACAAAATGAGAGCGGAGATATAATAAAGAAATGCACAGAG
This sequence comes from Picea engelmannii, assembly GCA_009831015.1. NCBI lineage: Eukaryota > Viridiplantae > Streptophyta > Pinopsida > Pinales > Pinaceae > Picea > Picea engelmannii. Next base: position 1,133,883 of record ML777301.1, on the reverse strand, counting down.
ATTTCGTGTATATCCAGTAATATGATAGAAATATATCATAGATGCAACCATAAACACAGAGATACAATAATACACGATTTTTATTAATGAAAGAAATGTATAGAGACTGTAAAAATACAGAGTGAAAGACTCGCTAGAATGGTGGCAGCTTATCTCTGAGAAGAGATGTGACGACTACTCACATTCGCAACAAGATGATTACAATGAGGCTCTAAAAGCCCTTTTAGAATAAACAAGAATGCCAAAAGTCCTATACATCCAAAAACCTAACCCTAGGAGATGAAGTGCCAAAAGTCATGTGGGCCCCGTTTGGGTAAGTTAGTACATCAACTTTCCAGGGTCGTAACTTTTGCATACGATCTCCGTTTTAGGTGTATGATAGCTCATTGGTAAGGTATCATTGAGGAGATTCATTTTGGTGGCTCAATCATGCCTTAGGCTATCATTGAGAACCTCGATCTCAAAAAACCTTCATTTAGGCCCTCAAAATGGCCACGGAAGTTAAAACTTGCTAAAAATAGTAAATTGCCAAAATTGCCAGAAAACTGTTTTGAGCCAGTCAGAAAAGGTGGGTGGCCACCGATATCCACTTGGATCAGTTTCCAGAAGAGGTATTGGGTCTACCTCCGAGAAGGGACATTGAATTCTCAATAGAACTTGCACCTGGAGCGGTACTAGTATCTAGCACCTGTTTGACCAACCAAAACTCAATGCTAGACAAGCTAGGTGGATGGCCCTCCTTAGCGAGTTTGATTTCGAAATCAAACATATCAGAGGAAAGGAAAATAAGGTGGTTGATGCCCTTATTAGAAGTATGAAAACATTTAACCTGGCAGTGGTGGGAACTTGCGAGATGAATGTCAGAGAAAGAGTCAGGAATGCACAAGAAACAGACGCATTCTTCTAGACCGTGACCTCGTACCTACAACAAGAACCAGCAGGGATAAAGTATGAAGGCTACCATATGTTAGATGAGGGTCTGCTAAGTTACCAAAATATGATATATATTGCGAGTTGTGATGTCTTGAAGAGGTTCATAATGGATGAATTGCACAAGAGAACATACACTAGCCATCTGGGCTATCAAAAGATGGTCAGGGCCACCAGGAAACAATTCTATTGGCCTAGATTGAAGAAAGACATAGCTGAATATTTAGCTAAATGTCTAGAGTGCCAGCAAGTTGAAGAAGAACACCAGGACCCAGTAGGATTATTTCAACCTCTACCAATCCCAGAATGGAAATGGGATACCATCTACATGGATTTCATCATCGGATTACCAACATCGGCCAGGAAGAATTACACCATCATAGTAGTAGTGGATAAATTGAGCAAGTCTACTCATTTTATTCTTGTCAAATCGACTTGCAAGGAAATAGATATTTCTAACATATTTATAAAGGAGATATTCAAACTACATGGAATGCCTAAGGAGATCGTGACTGACAGAGACACAAAATTTACTTCAAACTTTTGGAAATCCTTGATGGATGGCCTGGAGACCAAATTATTTTTTAGCACAACTTATCATCCTCAAACTGATGGAAGGATGGAAAGAGTGAACCAAATACTAGAATACATGCTAAGGATGCATGTAATGCATCAACCTAAAAAGTGGGAAGATTACCTACCACTGATGGAATTTGCCTAAAACAATGGCTACCAAGAATCGCTAAAGATGAGCCCTTCCGAAGCCCTCTATGGTAGGTTGTGAAACACTCTAGTTAGTTGGAGTAATCCTGTGAACAGAATTACAATTGGACCCGACTTGTTGAAATAAATGGAACAACAAGTGATTCAGATAAAGCAAAATCTGAAAATCGCTCAGAATAGACAGAAAATTTATGCCGATAGAAAGAGAACCCCCAAAGAATTAAAGACAAGAGACCATGTCTATCTCAGAGTTAGGCCTAGGAAGAGTTCCCTGAGGATGGGAGCTTGTGCCAAGTTGGCACCTCGGTATTGTGGACCTTTTAGTTCTAGATAGAGTGGGACCTATAGCCTACAGGCTAGCACTTCCTCCCACAATAAAATCACAAAATGTTTTCCAAGTTTCATTGCTGAAGAAATATGTACATGATTCTAATCATATAATTGACTGGTCTATGATCTAGGTGGAACCAGAGGGAGAATTCCTGCCAGAACCTCAATGCATACTAGATAGGAAGGAAACCCCACTTAGAAACCAAACCATTGCACAAGTCAAGGTGCAGTGGAAACACTTTGGCCCAGATGAGGCCACATTGGAAATGGAGGATGCCATGAGATAGGCATACCCATTTTTGTTCACTTCTGTACATACAGAACATGTTAATATATAGAAAATTGAGGATGATGTTCCTTTAAGGGGGAGGGAATTGTGACACCCTGTTTCCCCCAGTATGTAAATATAACTATAAATGGCCAAAAGGCTATGGAAAACTTTATATGTGTGATTATTGATTTGAAGAACCTTTGTTTGAAAGGTAGATGAATGTGAACCTAATTATTTACTAATAAAATGGACAAGTGTTGCATGACTAATGAAAGGGGGGTGTACTTAGAAATACCACAAATTCTATGAAAGAGATGGTGAAGGGGACCATGAATGGTTGTGTTAACCTTCACCAAACTAGTACATTACTGAATTTAATTGCTCAGGACGAGAACAGTCCTCTGACCCAGAAATGAATTATAGTCAAGATGGTGGGTGGGAAGACCTCCTCAAGAGTTAATGAGGGATGGGGTGTGTAAGCACTCATCCGTAAGGCTTCCATACTTGACCGCTCACTGGGAATTCAGGCCACACGCAACCATGATGAAAGAGGTGAGAATGAAAGGTGCGGTGGGCAGAGGAAAGAACACGCTTGAAAAGAGTGCAGAGATGGGAAGTGAATCTGGGGGATTCAAGGAAGAATGGAAAAACTAAGCATTTTAGAAATAGGAAATAGTAGAGAAGCTTATGATACAAGATGATAAGTGAGGCTAGTCCTCCTTGCTTGGTATCGTATAAACCATTGCTAGGATCCTATGGGAAGACAGGAGTAACCTCTATCCCTATTGTGGCTAAGAGAGAATAAAAGTTTGTGTTGCAGAGAATCATGGTCTAGCTCGGGGGTGGCTAGTGGTAAATCTGTTTGGAGTGATTAAGCTTATGGTTTGGTGGAAATAGGCACCCCTTCTAGTAGTCGCTTCACATTGTCT
>ML777301.1:1102554-1121603 GCA_009831015.1 Picea engelmannii | reverse complement strand
CTCCTTGGGAACTCATACTTCCCATTGATAAACTGTATGCCCAGTTTCACTCCGGAGGGCTTCCCGAGCATAAGTCGTAAAATGGTCGAGATAGGAAATATCGTATAGACCTGAAACCAACGGTATGAAGAGAATACTCTCCCTTGTCCCCGTGCCGTGTAAATTTCCAGACCCAAGTTCCTAACCCATTCGGGGTGAGAACTCAGGAAAATAGTGATAGGAAAATACTGAAAGGGAAAGTTTTTCCTTTTTCGAAGGACTGATGGACGAGATTCGTCCGGAAGGAGCCAAGGGATGTCATGGTTGTTGGCTATGGGAAAGAGCATGGGATTTAACCCCTTCTAACCCTCGGATCCACGAGTTCCAAGTTCGTGTATCGGGAAGGTCACGGGTTGGGGTGACCAAAACCTCTGAAAACCAAAGTCGCGAAGTAACCTCAACCATTGTATCTATGAGTTCGGAGTTTGCGCACAGGGAGAGGAAATATCTTGTTCGTCAGATCTATGTGCGGAGGACCATAGCAATGAGATCCACGAGAAAGTGGATGAGGTATAAGCCTTTGAAAGTGCAGAGGAGAGTGGACTTTTGTGAAGTCCCGAAGTTTCAAAGTTAATCGGAATCGTCCATCATCAGAGGACAGGTGGCAGCAGATCTGGGAGTTTGAAGATTCAGACCTCGAAAGATTTGCAAGGAGAAGATGAGAATACCCAAGGATCTGGGAGCCGCAACAATCCTAGCCGTCTGCCATGAAGGGACACATGGTGAGAGATCGACATTTTGCTGACTTGCAACTCGGGAAGTGAGAGATATGAATCGTGGCGATTTGATCGTAGCTATTGATCGAAGACAGGACATGGACCATTGATTTTCCAAGGAGATATTGGGGATTGAGAGAAGGAAGGTGATCGACCCTCCATCTTCACTAAACATGAAGTCTCGATTCACAAAGAGTTGATCTAAGTTGTTGGGTCGCGGGAGATTGTGGACCATTGATCTGACATCAGGAGTTCATATTTCAGGATTCTAAATAAAGGAGATGGAATAATTTCCACCTTCATGATACACGAAGTCCCGAAGTGCTTGAGGGTTGGGCCCCAAGTCATAACGAGGGGTCATATGGATGGAGGTAAAGGAACAGAGCTAGTGTTGGGATAGGCTCTTAGTTTGGGAGTTCGGGATTCAGGTGAGTCAAGGTTGGCTCAAATGTGAATACCCGACGACAGGAGTCATGAAGTGCATTTTAGTTAGGCTTGTGGTAATGGGTAGTGGTCACATGGAGGGGGGGGCTTGCGCTTGGTGCTTGTTTGGGTGGGAGAACAAAAAAATAAAATTATAGGCTTTACACTATAAAAGATCCTTCATAAGGGTAGGTGTGTTACAAATTGGTATTAGAGCATGGTTACAAAACTTGGTTTGTTTGGGCTCATAGACGAGTTGCGTAAAGACCACATTAAGTGGTTTAAAGGGCGATATCCTACCTTACTCCCTTCCTAAAAATTCTGGTTAAGCCCTTAGTATAGAAAATAATGATAGCTTACTGTTGTGTGTGTATGTATTTAAGAAATGTGAATTATGTGTTAGTTATGAACTAATATAATGTTATCTAACAACAAGTGTTTTGTCTGCATTCAAGCGGTCGATCAACCGCGGGAAACTGAAATCATATAGAATGGTGACGCACCACAAAGTGGGGGATGGCTCCCATAATAGATATGAAGAGTCTGATGAGAGGAGGGCGGTAGAGACCCCTTTGGACTTGGCTGAGACTGTGAGGAGTCTTGTGGCTGAATTACAGAGCTGCAAGGCTGGCAACAAGAGATTGATAAAAGAGCAAGAGAAGAAAATGGAAATTAATGGAGTCTTGCTATAGAGTTTATCCAACATAGAAATACAACTACAACATGGATGTGACACCAGTCATGTGGATCGATGACAGACAAAGAGGAGTCGAATTCCGCCCGAGATACAAAAACATGGCCCTTTAAGTGGTCACATTGGGAGGAGTACCTCGAGAAAGGTCCAATCTGGAGACAGGGGACAAGCGTTGGACGAATCCTCTGGAAAGGAAACTAGTGACTCAAAGGGATCTACTAGTAGTAGAATCAGTTCAAATTCTCAAAGAAAATGGAAGAAACAAAAGCATTCCAAAATTCATAATCTAAAAGAATTCAGGAAGTCCAAACCACCCTCTTTCAAAGGTGAGATTAAGAAGGGAGAGGAGGCAGAGGCCTGGCTGCTTGGACTAAAAATGTATTTCAGAGTCCATGACTTCTCTGAAAACTTGAAGGCCTGAATATCCACTTTAAAACTGAATGGAAAGGATTCCATTTGGTGGGAGGACCTTAAGAATGTGAAAGAGATTCATGAAGAGGACCTATATTGGGAACGTTTTGAGAAATACTTCAGGAAGAAGTATCTGTCGAAAAAATATCTCGATGAGAAGACTAAAGATTTCTATGAACTCAAGCTGGGGAAACTCACCATAGAGGAATATGTCAGTAGATTCCTTGAGTTGTTGAGGTACATACCCTACATAAAAGCAGAAAAGGAAAAGGTACAACGATTTATCAGTGGGCTACCTAAGGACTATCATAACAGAATTGATTTTGACGAGCCAAATACCCTAGAAGACACTATCTGAAAGGAAAGATATTGTTATGAATAGCTTGGGCTTCAGACAAAACCTCGTGAAGGCTGGAAGTAGAAGAATAGTTCGGGGTTCCAGAAAAAGGGGTTTAAACCCCCAAGATTTAAAAACTATAAGAAGGATTCAAGGATGAGATTTCCTTCCCAAAGTGTACGCTAGCAGAATTTCCCCTCCCAAAGCGGAAATAAACCTTTTGGATCAATCCCAAGAAAGATGGATAACCCAAAGAAAGAACCCTTGAAATTTTGGGTTTGTGGAGAAGAACATCTACTGAGGGACTGTCCGCATAGACAACTGAACAGTAGGAGAATTTAAAATGTCCAAGAATCCACCACCATCAATGAGGTGGCTAGGAGTATGCCATGAATTTATGCAGCCGTGGATAAAAAACAAGACGAGCACCAAGCTTTAGTGGTGGAGATGGAAGGTGTGATCGCCAACCATCTAGTATCTATTTTAATTGACCTTGGTTCAAATTTGAGTTATGTAGCCCCTCGAGTTGTTGATAAGTGTAAATTACAGCCACATAAACATGCTAAGCCATGGTTGGTACAGTTAGCCACTAGCACCAAAAGAAAAATAATGGAGGTCGTACCAGCTTTCCAATTCATTGTGGATTGATTTTCCACCCAAGATAACCTTAACATACTTCCCGTAGGATCATATGACCTGTTGACTGGTATGGACTAGCTAGATGCATATAAAACTAAGTTGTATTGTTATCACAAAACCTTAGAATGTGTAAATGAAGAAGGAAGAAAGATAAACCTCCAAGGGATTCAGAAGCATGTCTCAGTGAGATGAATATCAACCCTTCAAATGAAAAAGTATTGCAGAAAGGGGTGTCCTCTATATCGAATACAGGTGTTGGGATATGTTGAGGATGACAGGCCAAGCCTAGAAGACCACCCCATACTAAGAGAGTATAGATATGTATCTAGGATCCCCTATAGGATGAGTACACCCGAGATAGTTGAAATCAAACTACAACTAAAGGAAATGATGGACAAAGGCTACATCCGGCCTAGCGTGTCTCCATTGGGAGCACCAGTCTTGTTTGTGAAGAAGAAAGATGGTACATTCCGATTGTGCATAGATTATAGGCAACTCAATAAGGTAACCATAATGAACAACTACCCCTTACCCAGAATCGATGACTTGTTCTAACAATTGGGGGGTGCTACCATTTTCTCAAATATTGACTTGAGATCTGGATACCATCAAGTCGAAATCAAGGATGAAGACATAAGAAAAACCACATTCAGGACAAGATATGGTCACTACGAATTTGTGGTAGTACCATTTGGATTAACCAATTCCACTGACACCTTTATGTGCTTGATGAACAATGTACTCAACAAATTCCTAGACAAGTTTGTATTGGTTTTTATTGATGATATCGTTTCTACTCTAAGAATAGAGAGGAACATGAGGAACATCTTGGACTTGTACTTCAAGTGCTAAGAGATCAGCATCAACTCTATGCCAAATTTAGCAAGTGTGCCTTTTTCCATAATCAAATACATTACTTGGGCCATGTCATATCTGAAGAAGGGGTAGCAGTAGACCCTGACAAGATCAGATCCATCATGGAATGGCCTACCCCAAAGGATGTTTTGGATATCAGATCCTTTATGGGTTTAGCAGGATAATATAGGAGGCTTATAAAAGGGTTTTCCAAGATTGGTTGTCCAATCAATTCCCTCCAAAGGAAGGGGGTTAAATTCATTTGGACACTAGAATGTGAAGAAATTTTTCAGTCACTAAAATAACTTATGACCCATGCGCCCGTGTTGAAGATCGTCGATCCTGAAAAGGACTTCCTCATGTGCACAGATGCCTGCAAGGAAGGACTCAGAGAATTCCTTATGCAAGATGGAAGTGTAGTTTGCTATGAATATAAAAAATTGAATGAACATGAAGTCAACTAAATGACCCATGACCTAGATTTGGCCGCCATAGTGCACGCTTTAAAAATGTGGAGGCATTACCTCCTGGGTAGGAAATTTGTACTTATGACAGACCACTGTGGATTGCAGCACCTGTTTGACCAACCAAAACTCAATGCTATACAAGCTAGGTGGATGTCCCTCCTTAGCGAGTTTTATTTCGAAATCAAACATATCAGAGGAAAGGAAAATAAGGTGGTCGATGCCCTTAGCAGGAGTATGAAAACAATTCACCTGGTAGCGGTGGGAACTTGCGAGATGAATGTCAGGGAAAGAGTCAGGAATGCACAAGAAACAGATGCATTCTTCCAGACTATGACCTCATACCTGTAGCAAGAACCCGCAAGACTAAAGTATGAAGGCTACCAGATGCTAGATGGAGGTTTGCTGACTTACCGAAACATGATATATATTCCAAGTTGTGATTTCTTGAAGAGGTTCATAATGGATGAATTGCACAAGAGAACATGCTCCGACCATCTATTCTACTAGGGGATGTTCAGGGCCACTAGAAAACAATTCTATTGGACTGGATTGAAGAAAGACATAGCTGAGTATTTAGCTAAATGTCTATAGTGCCAGCAAGTTAAAGCGGAACACCAACAACCAGTAGGATTATTAAAACCTGTACCAATCCCAGAATGGAAATGGGAGACCATATCCATGGATTTCATCATCGGATTACCAATATCGGCCAGGTAGAATGATGCCATCATAGTAGTAGTGGATAAATTGAGCAAGTCCGCTCATTTTATTCCCATCAAATCGACTTGCAAAGAAATAGATATTGCCAACATATTCATGAAGGAGATATTCAGACTACATGGAATGCCTAAGGAGATCGTGACTGACAGAGACACAAAATTTACTTCAAAATTTTGGAAATCCTTGATGGTTGGCCTGGAGACCAAATTATTGTTTAGCACAGCTTATCATCCTCAAGCCGATGGATGGATGGAAAGAGTGAAACAAATACTAGAAGACATGCTAAGGATGCATGTAATGCATCAACCTAAAAAGTGGGAATATTACCTACCACTGATGGAATTTGCCTACAACAACAGCTACCAAGAATCACTAAACATGATCCCTTTTGAAGCCCTCTATGGTAGTTTGTGCAACACGCTAGTCAGTTGGAGTAATCCCATGAACAGAATTACGATTGGACTCGACTTGTTGAAATAAATGGAACAACAAGTGATTCAGATAAAGCAAAATCTGAAAATCGCTCAGAACAGACAGAAAATTTATGCCGATAGAAAGAGAACCCCCAGAGAATTCAAGACAGGAGATCACATCTATCTCAGAGTTAGGCCTAGGAATATTTCCTTGAGGATGGGAGCTTGTGCCAAGTTGGAACCTCGGTATTTTGGACCTTTTGAAGTTCTAGATAGAGTGGGACCTGTAGCCTATAGGCTAGCACTTCCTCCCACAGTAAAAGTACATAATGTTTTCCATGTTTCATTGTTGAAGAAATATGTACATGATTCTAATCATATAATTGACTGGTTTGTGATACAGGTGGAACCGGAGGGAGAATTCCTGCCAAAACCTCAATGCATACTAGTCAAGAAGGAAACCCCACTCAAGAACCGAACCATTGCACATGTCAAGGTGCAATGGAAACACTTTGGCCCAGATGAGGCCACATGGGAAATGGAGGATGCCATGAGACAGGAATACCTATTTTGGTTCACTTATGTATATATAGAACATGTTAATAGATAGAACATCAAGGATGATGTTCCTTTAAGTGGGAGGGAATTGTGACACCCTGTGTCCCCCAGTTTGTAAATATAACTATAAATGGCCAAAAGACTATGGAAAACTTTTTATGTGTGAATATTGATTCGATGGACCTTTGTTTGAAAGGTAGATGAATGTGAACCTATTTATTTACTAAGAAAATGGACAAGTGTTGCATGACTAATGGAAGGGGAGTGTACTTAAAAAGACCATGAATTCTATCAAAGAGATGGTGAAGGGGACCATGAATAGTTGTGTTAAAATTTACCAAACTAATACATTACTAAATTTAATTGCTCAGGACCATAAATGTCCTCTGACCCAGAAATGAATTACAGTCAGGGTGGTGGGTGGGAAGACCTCCTCAAGAGTTAATGAGGGATGGGGTGTGTAAGCACTCATACGTAAGGCTTCCAGACTTGATTCCGCAGACCCCTAAACCCTCAGGTCCAAGGTCTGCACAAGATCATTCTAATCTGCCCTTGAGTCTAATTTACTCTTTGATTTCCCCTCGGGGAAGATCTTATACACTCACGGTGTATCCACAGGTCCTTATGAATTGGGCCTGCATGTACAAACACCAGGTGCCAACCTAAATATCCTTAATCACAATAGCGTTGTTCCCTTTACTAAAATAGGGCTTCTGGTTTTTCGATTTCACAACCCTTGTTGTCGAGTGTTCCTATCTCTACAACTTCCAAAACCGGAATTGCCGAACTCCGATGCACTTAGCAAAGGTTGGATTCCCAACGGGCTTCTCACTTCATTGGGGTTTCAGAATTTGCGACTTCGCAAACTCAGATGCAAGTTTCCCAGTCCTTCAACCTCCGAACCCTGAAACAGACAACAAGGTTTGACTCCACTGATTTACGAAGACACACCACTTGTCACCCTTGCGGTCCCCACCTAATAGATGTGCCATGCATTCACACGAGCTCTCAACTTTCCCCACTTCGAAACTCTGACAGTTGAAACTAACTCCTCTCAAACCCCGAGCTCCTGATGTGCCGAAATCTCGAATTCCACGTCAATTCCTATCGCAACTCACGACTTCGAGATTTTCATTCCACTGCGCTCAACTCCTGGTTCTCAGGATCCCCGAAATGATGAAATGATCTAACGGCTTGTGCAAAGAATGATCAACAGTCCACGTTGATTCTTACCTCCCGAAGGATGGATTCATCCAACACTTATCCTTCTTGCAGCTTCACTGGAATCCCACGGTCCTTGCAGTTTCGTGAATTCTCCACAAAGAATTCTGACCGCTCATTGCTCCTGGACAACTTCCATGAAATGAACTAGTGTTCTTCTATGGGAACTTAACTTCTGCTAGATGACTTCGAACCTCGTCTCCCTTTGAATTAGTTCAACCTTCATCCTCCTTTGAAATTCTCAAAGGTGTTAACTCTCCTGAACTTTCTCCAGCAACTTCAAGCCTCGAAAGAACTCCTGCACACACTCCTTGTGGCAACCTTTCGAATACTTTTTGGTATTCGACCTCTCGAATCTGTGCACTCTCTGCAACAACAGTCCTCAAAACCCTTCCCTTAGTTGATAAATCCTAAGATTTCAACCATCCTACACACACCTTGCATGGCTTTTGTGCCTCACTTGCACTTCTATTGAAATGATAATAACGATATCCCTCCTGAGTTTTCAGAGATAAACTTTGAACCTTCGTCAATGCACTCCTTGTGGACGTTTCACTGCACTCCTTGCAGGAACTTTTCTCACTCAAGATGAGAAACAATTGAAACTCATTATCTCTCTCTCAAACTTCAAACATTCAACATGAAATCATACATACACACAGTATTCAAGCAAATGCATAACCAGAGTGAATAAACAACTGTAAGTATACCATTCACCATGTAGAGATAGAAAACATCATACCAACATGAAATCTTATTCAAAGGTTCATATATTAATTCAAAGCTCTTGTACATGGACTTATTCTCTACAACTCTCTCTCTTTTCTTCTCTATTCTAATGTGTTAATGATAATGTTATAATGATACAAGAATGAGGGTGTCTATATCCATTTTCCCTCCTACTCTCTAAACTGTCTAATCTTATTAATTCAAACCGACCTACTTTCATTAACTGGCTTAAATGCCTTAATACAAAAGACAGACAGGAGGATTTCCCTAGGTCTGTTTACAATCTCCAAAGTATAAATGCAAGTACATTCCTCTTAACTATTACATTAATGAATTTGTTTCAAAATTCAAAATAGGTCTTTATGAAAATGTGCTCTTTTCTTCCTCTGCGCATCCAACTATTTCTTTGGCTTAGTCACGGGCTTTGGGCTTTGTACGATGCTCCTACATCATACTCCCTTGCTTGAAAATTTTCATGAATGCTTGTTCATGAGCTCTTGCATGGTCTGTCCATGCTTCTGAATTTCTGCTTCGTCTTCCCAGCTGACATCTTCAACTGAATGTCCCTTCCATTTGACCAAGTATTCAAAATACTCTTTCCTCCTAGTCTTCTTTCTAATCCGCTTGTCAATTATGCTTTCCATCTGTGGCTTTTCAGCTACATGCATTTGTTTATTACATTGAACCTCTATCGGTTCATCCTCTACTCCTGCTTCTCCATCTCTGTAAGGGTACAAATCCACAACGTTGAATATCGGTGAAATTCCGATCCCATCGGGTAATTCAATCTCATATGTGTTTGCCCCAAATTTCTTCAAGACCTTGCATGGCCCAATCTTTTTTATTTTCAATTTGTTATATGTTCCCCTTGGGAACCTTTCCTTCCTTAGATGTGCAAGAATCAGATCACCAACTTTAAATTGAATTTATCACCTGTGTTGATCTGCTCTGCACTTGTATTCTTGGTTTGAACTCTACAATCGCTCCTTGACTTGGCTGTGAAGCTCCTTCAATTCTTCTGGAAAATTCTTTGCGCTAACACTCCTGAGTTCTTTTTGTTCCGAATTTCTCAATTCAGAAACTCCCCTTGGTTGCATTCCATATACAATTTGGAATGGACTCTGCCCTGTGCTTTTATTGATTGAATCATTGTAAGCAAATTCCGCCTGTGGCAGAATGTGATCCCACTGACTGTGTTGTTCAGTCAATGACTGTGTTGTGGTCTCACCTCTTTATCCTTAATTGGAAACAAGATGTGAGTTCTCCCATTCTTCTCTAGGGTGTATCTATTCTTCCTCCCATCATGAACTACATTTCTATCATATTCCCACGGTCTACCCAGCAATAGATGACAAACATCCATGGGAATGACATCACACAATATTTCATCCTTATATCCCCCTATTTTAAATTCAACTAAACATTGTTTAGTGACATTTACCTGATGTCCTTTTTGTAGCCATGAAACTTTGTATGGGTTTGGATGTACAATAGTCTCCAGCTCCATCTTTTCTACCATCTTTGTAGAAACGAGATTGTCTATGCTACCACTGTCCAATATGACTTTGCATACCCTATCTTTGGTTTTGAAAGCAGTCTGAAACAGACTGTTCCTTTGGGCTGGGTTCTCTGGCTCCTTCTTTGGCTTCAAGATAAATTTCCTCATCATCAAGGATCTTCCGCCCTCATCATCTTCTGCATCAACATTTCGTCTTTGTGCTTCGACAATGTGATTTTCACCACCTTCTTTATTTCTGTCTGGAAATTCATAAGATTTATGTTCATTTTTCCCACAGAAAAAACATTTCACTTCACCTCCTCGGCCTCTTCCTCTTCCTCTAGCTCGAGGAAAAGTATTTCTATCAGCATACTGCCCTCTCTGTGAGCTTCCTCCTCTCTCATGCTGATTTTGAGGTTTCTTCCCCTCTTCTTGAGGTCTCTGAGTTCCAGGGATGATTTTAAGGATGGAAATTTATTTTAAAATGTAGAAACCTTGGCGAATATTACTAATCCTTCATATGCCAACTATAAATGTTTGGCTATATTTTTGTAAAAATACTCAAATTTCTAAGGATTTTATATGGTTTTTATAAAATTTTGGCGATTTTTAAGGTAAAATAATTTTATCCTATGGAATTTGGGCGAATCATTTTTAAAATAGCGAATCTTATTTTTGGAAAAACCATGGAAAATTAGCCCATGAGCGAAATTTAGCCCCTAAAATCATCTATGCTGAGTTCTGTCATGGGAAACTGCTTTGCCTCTAGCTTGAATTCTGCCTCGGCATCTTTGACCTTGCTTTTGGCTCAGCTTCTCTTCAGCTTTCAGAGCCATCTGATAAGCATCTTCTACTATCCGAATGATCATCATGCTCATCTCATCTTGGATGTCATATCTCAGACCATTCATGTACTTGGAAACCTTTTCATCATCGCTCTCCTGATGACCCGCTCTAATGTTTAGCTTGTAGAATTCTTTAGTGTACTCCTTCACTGACATCAGCTTCTATCTCAAATTCTGCATCCTTCGAAACAGAGTAATTTGATAATCCTTGGGGATGAATTTGGCTTTCATTTTCGCAACCATTCTATCCCAACTTTTGATTTTCTTCTTGCCTTTGCAACATCTGTCAGCCTGCAGTTCATCCCACCATAATGCTGCATGCCCTTTAAGACTTGTAACAACATGTTTGACTTTTCTATCTTCCTCAACATCCTCATAGGCAAAGTATTTATCCATAGCTCTAATCCAGTCTAGAAGCTCTTCAACATCTAGGTTTCCATCATACATGGGAATTTCCATTTTTTCCCTGACACCTATCCTTGCGACAACCCTGAATAATCGTTCGTCTATAGCATCTTCGACTACGAATTCTTCTCCATGTCCAGCTTCATTTCCACTGTCAGCCTCACTGATATCCCCAGTGTCGACTGTGCGCCTCTGTGTTGTCTCCATAGCATCAAGCTTGGCATGTAATTCATGCATTTCCCTTTCCACTGCTAGATTAAGCATTGGTATATCTCTTCTTCTCGGCGGCATGGCTGAGAAATGTTCCTCTTTTCTCTGCTACAGAAATAAAAGAACTTTTCTAGGCTCTGATACCAAACTTGTCGCAGAACCCTAAACCCTCGGGTCCAAGGTCCGCACAGGATCGTTCTAATCTGTTCTTGAGTCTAATTTACTCTTTGATTTCCCCTCAGGAAGATCCCATACACTCACGATGTATCCACAGGTCCTTATGAATTGGACCTGCATGAACAAACACCAGGCCCCAACCCAAATCTCCTTAATCACAATAGAGTCATGCCCTTTACTAAACCGGGGCTTCAGGTTTCGTGATTTCGCAATCCCTGTTCTTGAGGGTTCCTATCTCTACAACTTTCGAAACCCGAATTGTCGAACTCTGATGAACTCAACAAAGGTTGGCTTCCCAATGGGCTTCTCACTTCATCAGGGTTTCAAACTTCACGATTTCGTGAACCAAGATGCAAGGGTCCCAGTCCTTCAACCTCCAAACCCTATAACAGTCAACAAGGTTTGACTCCGTCGATTTACGAAGACACGCCACCTGTCACCCTTGTGATCCCCACCTGATAGATGTGCCATGCATTCACACGAGCTCTCAGATCTCACCACTTCGCAACTCTGGTAGTTGAAACTGACTCCTCTCAAGCCCTGAGCTCCCGAAGTGCCGAAATCTTGAATTCCACGCCGATTCCTATCGCAACTCGCAACTTCGGGACTTTCGTTCCACTGCGCTCAACTCCTGGTCGTCAGGATCCCCGAAATGATGAAATGATCTGATGACTTGTGCAAATCATGATCAACATGGATCTTAATTCCCGAAGGATGGATTCATCCAACACTTATCCTTCTTGCAGCTTCACTGGAATCCCACGGTCCTCGCGGTTTCGTGAATTCTCCACAGAGAATTTCGAACGCTTGTTTCTCCTGGAAAAATTCCGCAAAATGAACTAGTGTTCTTCTATGGGAACTTAACTTCTGCTGGATGAATTCAACCCTCATCTCCCTTTGAAGTAGCTCAACCTTCATCCTCCTTTGAAATGTTCAAAGGTGTTAACTCTCCTAAGATTTCTCCGACAACTTCAAGCCTCAAAAGAACTCCTGCACGCACTCCTTGTGGAAACCTTTCGAATACTTCTGGGTATTCAACCTCTCAACTCTGTACACTCTCTGCAACAAAAGTCCTCAAAACCCTTCCCTTAGTTGATAAGTCCTAAGATTTCAACCAGCCTGCGCACACCTTTCACAGCTTCTGTGCCTCACTTGCACTTCTCTTGAAATGAGAACAATGATATCCCTCCTGAGCTTTCAGAGATAAACTCTGAACCTTTGTCAACGCACTCCTTGCAGACGTTTCACTGCACTCCTTGCAGGAACTTTTCTCACTCAGGATGAGAAACAATTGAAACTCATTCTCTCTCTCTCAGAATTCAAACATTCAACATGAAATCATACATACACACATAATTCAAGCAAATGCATAACCAGAGAGGATAAACAACTGTAAGCATATCATTCACCATGTAAAGACAGAAAACATCATACCACCATGAAATCTGATTCAAAGCTTCACATATTAATTCAAAGCTCCTGTACATGGACTTCTTCTTTACAACTCTCTCTCTTTTCTTCTCTATGCTAATGTGTTAATGATAATGTTACAATGATACAAGAATGAGGGTGTCTATATCTATTTTCCCTCCTACTCTCTAAACTATCTAATCTTATTAATTCAAACCTACCTACTTTCATTAACTGGCTTAAACGCCTTAATACAAAAGACAGATGAGAGGATTTCCCCAAGTCTATTTACAATCTCCAAAGTATAAATGCGAGTACATTCCTCTTAACTATTACATTAATGACTTTGTTTCAAAATTCAAAATGGGTCTTTATGAAAACGTGCTCTTTTCTTCCTCCGCGCGTCCAACTATTTCTTTGGCTTAGTCATGCGCTTTGGGATTTTCACGATGCTCCTGCATCACTTGACCGCTGACTGGGAATTTAGGCCACACGAGACCCTGATGAAAGAGGCAAGAAGGGAAGGTGTAGTGGGCAGAGGGAAGAACATGCTTGCAAAGAGTGCAAAGATGGGAAGTGAATATCGAGGATTCAAGGAAGAGTTGAAAAACTAAACATTTTGGAAACATGAAATAGCAGAGAAGGTTATGATACAAGCTGATAACTGAGGCTAGTCCTCCTTGCTTGGTATCATATAAACCATTGCTAGGATCCTACAGGAAGAGGAGAGTAACCTCTGTCCCTATTGTGGCTAAGCGAGAATAAAAGTTTGTGCTGTAGAGAATCGTGGTCTATCTCAGGGGTGGCTAGTGGTAAATCCGTTTGGAGTGATTAAGCTTATGGCTTGGTAGAAACATGAAACCCTTCCAGTAGTCGCTTCACATTGTATGATTTTGATAAGTCTTTTCTTGACCTTAATTGTTGAGTTAGAATGATGAATGATTTCTTGGTTTTTACATATATATATATATATATATATATATATATATATNGCATGTATGACCATATATGTGTGAAATGACTATGTTATGCATATGCTTCCATCTCCTTGGGAACTCATACTTCCCACTGATAAATTGTATGCCCAATTTCACTCCAGAGGGCTTCCCGGGCATAAGTCGTAAAATGGTCGAGATAGGAAATATCGTGTAGACCTGAAACCATAGGTATGAAGAGAATACTCTCCCCTGACCTCGTGCCATGTTAATTTCCAGACCCAAGTCCCTAACCCGTTTGAGGTGAGAACTTAGAAAAATAGTGATAGGAAAATACCGAAAGGGAAAGGTTTTCCTTGTCCGAAGGACGGACAGATGAGATTCGTCCTGAAGGAGCCAAGGGTTGTCATGGTTGTTGGCTATGGGAAAGAGCATGGGCGTTAACCCCTTCTAGCCCTTGGATCCACGAGTTCTGAGTTCGCGTATCGGGAAGGTCATGGGTTGTTGCAAACAAAACCTTTGAAACCTGAAGTTGCGAAGTAACCTCAACCATTGTATCTTTGAACTCGAAGTTCACACACAGGGAGAGGACAGATATTGTTCATCGGATCTATGTGAGGAGGACCATAGATGTGAGATCTAGAGTAAAGTGCACGAGGTCTAACCCTTTGAAAGTGCATAGGAGAGTGGACTTTCACAAAGTACTGAATTTTCAAAGTTAATCGGAACCACCCATCATCAGAGGACAGGTGGTAGCAGATCCGGGAGTTCGAGGATTCATACCTCGGAATATTTGTAATCAGAAGAGGCGAATACCCGGGGAGCTGGAAGCCGCAACAATCCTAGCCATCTGTCGTGAAGGGACATGTGGAAAGAGATCGATATTTCACTGACTCACAACTTGGTAAGTCAAAGATAGGATAATATAGGAGGTTTATAAAAGGGTTTTCCAAGATTGGTTGTCCAATCACTACCCTCTAGAGGAAGAGGGTTAAATTCATTTGGATACCGGAATGTGAAGAAATTTTTTAGTCACTAAAACACCTTCTGACCCATGTGCCCGTGTTGAAGATCATCGATCTTGATAAGGACTTCCTCGTGTACACATATGCCTGCAAGGAAGGACTCGGAGGAGTCCTTATGCAAGAAGGAAGCGTAGTTTTCTATGAATCTCAAAAATTGAATGAACATGAAGTCAACTATGTGACCCATGATCTAGATTTGGCTGCTATAGTGCATGCTTTGAAAATGTGGAGGCATTACCTCCTGGGTAGGAAATTTGTACTTATGACAGACCATTGTGGATTGCAGCATCTGTTTGACCAACCAAAACTCAATGCTAGACAAGCTAGGTGGATGGCCCTCCTTAGCGAGTTTGATTTCGAAATCAAACATATCATAGGAAAGGAAAATAAGGTGGTCGATGCCCTTAGCAGAAGTATGAAAACAATTCACTTGGTAGCAGTGGGAACTTGCGAGATGAATGTCAAGGAAAGAGTCAGGGATGCACAAGAAACAAACACATTCTTCTAGACCGTGACCTCATACCTACAGCAAGAACCTGCAAGGTTAAAGTATGAAGGCTACCAGATGCTAGATGGAGGTCTGTTGACTTACCGAAACATGATATATATTCCAAGTTGTGATGTCTTGAAGAGGTTCATAATGGATGAATTGCACAAGAGAACATGCATCGACCATTCGAGCTATCAGAAGATGGTCAGGTCCACCAGGAAACAATTCTATTGGCCTGGATTGAAGAAAGGCATAGCTAAGTATTTAGCTAAATGTCTAGAGTGCCAACAAGTTAAAGAAGAACACCATCACCCAGTAGGATTATTACAACCTGTACCAATCCCAGAATGGAAATGGGAGACCATCTCCATGGATTTCATCATCGGATTACCAACATCGGCCAGGTAGAATGACGCCATCATGGTAGTAGTGGATAAATTGAGCAACTCTGCTCATTTTATTCCCGTCAAATCGACTTGCAAGGAAATAGATATTGCCAACATATTCATGAAGGAGATATTCAGACAACATGGAATGCCTAAGGAGATCGTGACTGACAGAGACACAAAATTTACTTCAAACTTTTGGAAATCCTTGATGATTGGCCTGGAGACTAAATTATTGTTTAGCATAGCCTATCATCCTCAAAGTGATGGACGGACGGAAAGAGTGAACCAAATACTAGAAGACAAGCTAAGGATCCATGTATTGCGTCAACCGAAAAAGTGGGAAGATTACCTACCATTGATGGAATTTGCCTTCAACAACGGCTACCAAGAATCACTAAAGATGAGCCCTTTCAAAGCCCTCTATGGTAGGTTGTGCAACACTCTAGTCAGTTGGAGTAATCCCGTGATCAAAATCATGATTGGACCTGGCTTGTTGAAATAAATGGAACAAGTGATTCAGATAAAGAAAAATCTGAAAATCACTCAGAATAGATAGAAAATTTATGCCGACAGAAAGAGAACCCCCAGAGAATTCAAGGCAAGAGACCACGTCTATCTCAGAGTTAGGCCTAGGAAGAGTTCCCTGAGGATGGGAGCTTGTGCCAAGTTGGCACCTCGGTATTGTGGACCTTTTGAAGTTCTAGATAGAGTGGGACCCATAGCCTATAGGCTATCACTTCCTCCCATAATAAAATCACATAATGTTTTCCATGTTTCATTGCTAAATAAATATGTACATGATTCTAATCATATAATTGACTGGTCTATGATCCAGGTGGAACCTGAGGGAGAATTCCTGCCAGAACCTCAATGCATATGAGACAGGAAGGAAACCCCACTCAGGAACTGAACCATTGCACAGGTCAAGGTGCAGTGGAAACACTTTGGCCCAGATGAGGCCACATGGGAAATGGAGGATGCCATGAGATAGGCATACCCATTTTTGTTCACTTCTGTACATACAGAACATGTTAATAGATAGAACATTGAGGATGATGTTCCTTTAAGGGGGAGGGAATTGTGACACCCTGTTTTCCCCAGTTTGTAAATATAACTATAAATGGCCAAAAGGCTATGGAAAACTTTATATGTGTGAATATTGATTCGAGGCACCTTTGTTTGAAAGGTAGATGAATGTGAACCTAATTATTTACTAAGAAAATGGACAAGTGTTGCGTTAAAATTCACCAAACCAATACATTACTGAATTTAATTGCTCAGGACCAGAACTGTCCTCTGACCCAAAAATGAATTACAGTCAGGCTAGTGGGTGGGAAGACCTCCTCAAGAGTTAATGAGGGATGGGGTGTGTAAGCACTCATCCGTAAGGCTTCCAGACTTGACCGTTGACTAGGAATTCGAGCCACACGCGACCTTGATCAAAGAGGCAAGAAGGGAAGGTGTGGTAGGTAGAGGGAAGAAGATGCTTGCAAAGAGTGCAGAGACAAGAAGTGAATCTCAATATCCACTCATGGAATAAGTGTGGAAAATCACAGAAAAATACTTCATGCAGATCAGTAAACACATACTTCTCAAGATATTTGTGCGATGTTACTCTAGGGTTTTTGTTATCTTTTTGTGCAAACTCTAGCTCCTTTGTCTTCATCTAGCTTTCGATCTCTTCTTTTGTGGGATTCCACGGTCTTAACATCCCCTTCTAGCGACGCATTCTCTCACCTTCTTGTCGTCCAATTCAGTATTCTTTTGAAATGCCTTCCGCCGATTGATCATTCTTTTAACTGATCTTCAATAGATCGATCATTCTTTTGACAAATCTTCAACATATCCCATCCTCTCAATCCTATGCTGTTCCAACTGCCAACAGAACCATTTGTTGGTTTCTTATCAGATGTCTACCTTTAACATGATTGACCTAGGTTTAGGTCTATTAGGGATCCAACAAAGCCTCTAAAACTATCGGCCCTCCTGGTAAACCAGAAGACAGCGCATCACACAGAGTGCACTGCACAATCTCACCCAATATAGTCTTAATGGGTGACTACAATACTCATGAAGTGATTGTAGTCCATGACTGAATGGGGATCTGTGACTTGCGTGTTGTGACTTCTATCTAGTTATTAAATAAATATATTGTCATTCTCATTCATGCATGTATTGTAATTCGTTCCTACATCATTCTAACATCTACTCATAGACAATAAGAGAGATATAAACATTCAATCACATAACATAGGTTTTATTGTGGTTCACCCCCTCCTAGGCTACGTCCACAAAGATCTAGCTCTCAATCTCTTTTATTATGGTATTTCAAAAACTATAGCGTCGCGCGCTTTACAACTCATTCTCATTCTGGTCGAGATATATTATGATAAGGACTATATCACACCAGGCTCCTCAACCTGTGTTCTAACCCTCGAGATCTACCCTCCTAACCCTCTACATCTCAACAACTTACAAGATTGGATCGCATTACAGTAGTGTTACAGACTAGTTACTCCTTCTCATGCGAGTAACACACCATAATCCGAACATTTCAACTCCAGACCCCTTATCTAGACCTCCTAGGTATCTATCTATATACGTTTCTGGCTCATCAACCATTACAATGTACTACAAAATCCCTAACCCTAGCGTTGTTATGTCTTCCATGCATGTGTGTGTGCTATTTTTTCTTCCAGTTGTCGCTTTCCTCTTACATGCCTTTCTTCCCAAAATATCATTTCTTTCTGATTCGGCCTGCTTCCAACACATATCTTGGAGGTTATGACACATGTTTGAGGCATGTCTTGAAAATTTTGTAATAGCATAGATATATTGAGGTCTTGACACATGCTTGAGGCATATCTTGGAAAATGGTTTGATGCATATGATGGTGATTTTGAGCACATGATTTGGAGGATTTTCTTAGAGATTTTGGCATGAGTTTTATGTGGTTATTGGGGTTGTATCAATTTTGATGATGATGATGTATCAGTATCAGTATCAGTATCAATATCAGTGGCAGTTACATTGACAGGTTGAGTTTCTTATGTCTGATGATGATTATGTATCAGTATTAGTGATAGTTACAGTGATAGGTTGAGTCTCTCATTTATGTTTTGGGGAGTTTGTGTGGTACTCGGGAAGATTGGTGTCTTCAGACAACAAGTTGGTGCTTGGAGGGGATTTGCAACTTCCTTTGAGTTGGTTCTCATAAAACTAGGGGGTTGGTGCCTCCTTCTAGTTGAAGATGTATAATCTAAGGAGTTGGAGCTTCATTCATATTGGAGCCTGTAAACTAGGGGGTTGGAGGCTCATTCTAGTTGGAGCTAGAGAATCTAGGGAGTTGTATCTTCCATCAGGTTCGAGCCTATAAATTTGCGGGTTGGAGACTCCTTCTAGTTGGTGCTGGAGAGTTTTGGAAGTTGGTGTTTCCCATGAAT
>ML777301.1:1078054-1094504 GCA_009831015.1 Picea engelmannii | reverse complement strand
TATAAGAGATATAACTTTATTTATTCAGCTCATACATGAAGGAATATGCTCATTAAAATTAGGGTTTTAAAAATTGGGCATGATATGCATCACAAATAGGAAAATCTTTACATGGATTTGAAAAAAGATAGTCACCAAATTTTCCGAGCTCCGTTTTCCATTCAAAAAGACTAGAAACTAACTTATGAAAATTCATTGATATAAAAAAATTATTTCCCTTAAGATTTAAGCTGGAAGATGAACACCATAGTATCCTAAAATTTTCCCTCATGGAGAAACAACACCAAAATTTATATAATTGAAGTTCTCAACAGGGAATCGTGGTAGTAAAATAAGTACTTACAGAGTTGAATTGAAACCATTCATAATAAGGGGAGGAAAATGTTCTTCCGCATCTGATTTTCCTTGGGCGGGGTTACAGAGTTGAATTGAAACCATTCATAATAAGGGAAGGAAAATGTTCTTCCACGTCTTATTTTCCTTGGGCAGGGAAAGGTGCATCTGGAAAGCAAAGATCCATTCTCTCCAACACCAAATTTTACCCTTTCCCAACTTTCTTTTGCAGAATGATTTCACTTGTCCTGAATCCATGTAGGCATAATAGTCTCACTCTCACCACCTCCTTCATCTCGTTGCATTCCAGTTCCCCCTTTCCCCCATTCCCTATCTAATCCAAACTATGCCGAAGTTGTTTTACAGAAATTGAAACTAATTGCAGCCAGTAATATCTAATTTTTCCGTATCCGGAAAATCCAATAGAGGAATTCGTTAACTCTCCATAAATTGAAAAGAAAACAAAAGAAATCTTTGCTCGCTTGGTAACAAATTGCCTTTTTTTTTTAAACTGGGTGAACCAAAGTTTGTATTTGCCTCATAACCCAAAATTCAGGCGAATTAAAGCATAAATACTGAAATATATCAAATGGGAGGGAGAATTCGTTATCAGTAATTCCCATATCTGTAGAAATCGGGTGAATGGAGGTTGCGGTTGGAAATTTCATGGAAAAAATTTATTTTTTTATCCCTTTCCCTCATAAAATCCTGTGATAACCCTATCAATGATTTTTTTTTTTAAATAAATTAGGGGATAATAATAAAAGTATAAAAAAACCAATACAATACAAAAAATCCTAGAGGTGGACCTTCCACTTCACTTTCTCCTTCGGCTTCCTCAATCTGAATATCGCGTGGATCGTCTTCATCTGGTACTTCTTCCTATACATGGTATCATGACAACAGTTCTTTCACTGTTTGTCTATTCCGTTGTTGTTCCTCTGTTATGAGTTAGACTTCTAGTTCCTTAATGAATATCACCCCTCTTATTTTCTTAAGTGTTGCATCTATGTTGGGGTTCTCATGCTCAAATGAGAAAGTAACTATAAAGTTATGTTGTAGTACTATCTAGCTCGTAGTTCCTCTACACAATTCTTGGTCTGTATACCAGTTTTTTGGGATACCCTCTAATGTGTGTACAAAATGATGGGGCCATTGCTCTGGGGGTGTTATTTTCCACAGCACTCTGCACTTATCCAAGTGTTCCTTTGGTGCCCCCTATCCATCATATTTATGTTGTTGGTTTCTTCTTTGTTCTGCACCAAACCTAATGTGCAGTAACACCTTACATTGCTTCTAGTACTTGATTGTTTTCTTATGTGCTCCCCACCATCTTGTGGGTGTGACCTTGAGTGCTATATCTAGCACTAAGAGTCTTTGATTTTCTAACACTTCATATTTGTAACGTGTCAAGAATTCTTCTATATCATTCACCCCATGGAAGTTGGGTGGCTCCCTTATCTCCATACCTACCCATCTTACTATACGGTCTATTCTTGCGCATCTTCTTGTGGAAACTTCATGTAGCCTTTGTTGCCAGTTCTCTAAACCCATATCTGAGTCTGACGCACATGAGGTGATGCTCCACCAACTGAGTATCCCATCTGCAGTTGGGTTTACGTAATCTTCATCTTGTGCAGTTGTTCTGTACAACTGGCTAATTTCCTCCAAGTTCAAGCAAGTAGGCTCTATGAACCTTTCCCCTTCTGATGAGTCTAATGGTGCAATGACCCTATATTCTGTTGAATCGAAGGTCATTTTCCGTGTCTTTAAGTTGATTATGGCCTGGTTATCAAATGCTTAATCCAAGACAATCAATGATGGGTAAGGTGTTCTATCGTCCACTATCTCTATTACTTCGAAGTCAGCTTTAGTGTGCATTCCATCCATATCTACTATTACTCCTTTCAGCCTCCCTATTGGAAGAACTCTGTGTTGATTTGCCAGTTTCAACTCAACAGGTGAATATACTAACATGGGATCTCCCATAAATTGCCATGTCTTCTTGGGTAATACATTGACTTCGGATCCTCGATCCAGTATGATATCTCCCATGTTGAAATCTCCAATGTTGGCATTCGGCCTAAACTCCCTACTTGTTCTTCTCCTTATATGTAGGTGGTTGACTTTTTTCTGTTCTAACTTTCCTTCTGTATCTACGCTACATATTTCTAGCATATTTTGCAATACTTTGAGAGAGGATGGATCATTTAGTAATTTTATGCATCATTGAAAAAATCCTTTGATTTTAATTACTTGTCCCAGGGGATGCATTTCTTTGGTATGATCGAATGATGGAGGCATATCGTACTCTAGTACTTCCTTATTATGCTGCATGGTTGAGGTTGATGTTGTGTCAGGCTTCATAAATTCTTGTCTCGCTTGCTTAAATATATTCTTCTCATTCTGCATGTCAAATTGTTTCCTTGATTCGACATTCCTCTTCACCCAATGATGTTGTACTGGATCTTGTCGTACTACGTCGTTCCATGTTTTAGCTCCTCCACATGTAACTATGTTGATGTTTCTTCCTTCATCCCTCACTTATGCTAAAATCCATTGAACATTCTAATTGTTCTGATTCCGCTTTTCCTTTATCTTCCCTAATAATGTAGGACATTCTTTTGTGTCATGATCTGTTGCACGACAACACATACAAGTCGCTGGTGGAAGTGGACATTCTCTGGCATAGTGTCCTGGTTATTGATAGTTGTGACATACCACTAGTCCTCTACCTCTTCCAAAGCCTCCTCTTTCTCTTCCTCCACCGTTTTAGCCAGCTCCATCCCCTCACGGCGTGTTATACTGAGGTGTCTGGTTATACTGCGCGATATTGTATTGGGGTTGCGTTGCGTTGCACTGTGGTTGTGTTGTGTTATCTGGTTGTTGCGCAGTATTATACTGCTGCTGCATAGTGTAGTATGGGGTTGGTACCTTCTTAAACTGAGGTGCATCTTTCCCGGTCATCATTTCTCCCTGCACCCTATATGCATCTGATGTCGTCTCTCTCATCAACTCTATCATTCTACAGTCTTTGTCATCATGGCCTACTGACTTGTAAAAGTTGCAATATAAGCTCTTTAGGACTGTCTAGTACTTCTACATTATTAGGAAGTGATATGGATCATGGCCTTGTTTCTTACATATTTTGCACCATATTCCTCTTGTTGGTAATGGATTTGGAATTCATGCTGCCATGTACTACGTGAATGTTGGAAATTTGTTCTTATAGTGTCCTTCTGTCATGCATGTGGTACACCAAACTACTTCTCGTTTGTCCTTACTTTTGTTCTAATTTAGCTGGAATGTTAAGTTCTACAAATCCTCCTTCAACTCTTCGATGGTTGGATCTATCTTCTGATATTGGTTTTCTTCCAGTTGTAGGGCTTCCTACAGAGCCTTTGCCTATGTATGAAACTTCTGTTGTCGCATTGGATATTTTAAGTGTGGTAATAGTGAATTGATAAACATGTGCCTATGCTCCATATATGTCATGAGATATTTCAACTTTCCTTTCAATCAATTGAATCTCTAGTCAATCTCCCATACATATTCTCCTTGTTTCTTTCAGATTTCTATCTTCACATTCATGTATTGGTCCTCTGAACTTGGCTTCTGAAATTCATTTATCAATAAATTATTGATATCCGCAATCGTTCTGGTTATCCCTGGTGGATTATTTGTGGCTAAAGTCATATACCAATCCAATGTGTGATCCCTTAGTGTGATCGTTAGCTGTGCAAGTTTAGTGTCCTCGTCTGTGATCTATTTTTCTTCCCAGATCTTTTAACAGATAAATAGGTTCTTCTCTGGGTCCTCCGACACTTCTCCTTTGAATTTTGGTAACCTGATGGTGGGATCATGTCTTGCCATCCTGAATGTTGAACTACTACCTTTGTGCCATGTAGATACTTGACTAATGCTTCCTGAACTAGCTGCCCCAATTGTTGTTCCTTGTGTAGATGTACTTCCTGCTCTCTTCCTTCTTCTGAAATTCGGTTGCCTAAACGGTGGTGGTCTCTTTGTTGTGTTAGTCATGCATGGGTTTATGGGTTCCACACTGACATTAATATGGATAGGATTTTTTCCTTCTCCTCCCACTCTTGGACCTCTTGTCTTCCTCTCATATGTTGCACGTAGGATTTCCTCAATCTGCTCCACAACCCGGAGATCCTCTACCTCCTCTTCATCACTTGGCAAGCCTTCCCTCGTGGATACGGCTCTCTTCTTGGTGTTCACCTTGTATTGGTAGGGTACTCCACTGAGCGTCCTTCCAGTTGTCACCATGATCCACTTGATCTGGTCATCGTCCATCATGATTGGGTCCAAGGCTTCCTCCTTCTTTCCTTTATCCCTTTCTCCTTCCATTTCTCCTTTTTCTATCAATGCTTCTTCTCTCCCCTGCACACAGGGAAGTTTAACTTTCTAATTCCATTTTCATTACACCTTTGTTATAGAGAAATATTGTGACACCCCGTTTCCCCCAGTTTGTAAATATAACTATAAATGGCCAAAAGACTATGGAAAACTTTATATGTGTGAATATTGATTCGATGGAACTTTGCTTGAAAGGTAGACGAATCTGAACCTAATTTTTTACTAAGAAAATGGACAAGTGTTGCGTGACTAATGGAAGGGGGGTGTACCTAGAAAGACCACGAATTCTATGAAAGAAATGGTGAAGGGGACCAGGAATGGTTGCATTAACCTTCACCAAACTAGTACATTACTAGATTTAATTGCTTAGGAACATAACCGTCCTCTGACCCATAAATGAATTACAGTCAGGTTGGTGGGTGGGAAGACCTCCTCAATATTTAATGAGGGATGGAGTGTGTAAGAACTCATCTGTAAGGCTTCCATACTTGACCGTTGACTGGGAATTCGGTCCACACGCAACCTTGCTGAAAGAGGCCAGAAGAGAAGGTGTTGTGGGCAGAGGGAAGAACACGCTTGCGAAGAGTGCAGAGACGGGAAGTGAATCTTGGGGATTCAAGGAAGAATGAAAAAACTAAGTGTTTTGGATAAAGGAAATGGAAAAGAAGGTTTTGATACAAGGTGATAAACGAGGCTAGTCCTCCTTGCTTGGTATCGTATATTCCATTGCCAGGGTCCTGCGGGAAGAGGAGAGTAAACTCTGTCCCTATTGTGGCTGAGTGAAAAGAAAAGGATGTGTTGCAGAGCATCGTGGTTTGGCTCAGGGGTGGCTAGTGGTAAATTATTTTGGAGTGACTGAGCCTACGGTTGGGTGGAAACGGGCACCCCTTCCAGTAGTCACTTCACATTGTCTGATTCTGATAAGTCTTTTCTCGGCCTTAATTGTTGAGTTAGAATGATGAATGATTTCTCATTTTTTACATNTATATATATATATATATATATATGTATGTATGTATGACCATCTCCACTCTGGAGGGCTTCCCAGGTATAAGTCGTACAATGGTCGAGATAGGAAATATCGTGTAGACCTGAAACCAACGGTATGAAGAGAATAATATCCCCTTACCCCGTGCCATGTAAATTTCCAGACCCAAGTCCCTAACCCATTCAGGGTGAGAACTCAGGAAAATAGTGATAGGAAAATATCGAACAGGAAATTTTTTCCTTATCCGAAAGACAAACAGACGAGATTCGTTTGGAAGGAGCCAAGGGTTATCATGGTCGTTGGATATGGGAAAGAGCACAGGATTTAACCCATTCTAACCCTCAGATACACGAGTTCTAAGTTCAGGTATCGGGAAGGTGATGGGTTCCTGCGACCAAAACCTCTGAAAACCAAAGTTGCGAAGTAACCTCAACTGTTGTATCTATGAGTTCGGAGTTCACACACATGGAGAGGACAGATCTTGTTCATCGGATATA
This sequence comes from Picea engelmannii, assembly GCA_009831015.1. Taxonomy (NCBI): domain Eukaryota; kingdom Viridiplantae; phylum Streptophyta; class Pinopsida; order Pinales; family Pinaceae; genus Picea; species Picea engelmannii. The sequence continues at coordinate 1,088,309 of ML777301.1, read as the reverse complement.
TGTGTGGAGGACCATAGCCATGAGATCCATAGGAAAGTGCACGAGATATAAGCCTTTGAAAGTGCATAGGAGAGTGGACTTTTGCGAAGTCCCAAAGTTTTGAATTTAATCGGAATGGTCCAACATCAGAGGACAACTGGCAGCAGATCCAGGAGTTTGAGGATTCAGACCTCTTAATATTTTCAAGGAGCAGAGGAGAATACCCAAGGATCTCAGAGCCGCAACAATCCTAGCTATCCATCATGAAGGGACACATGGCGAGAGATCGACATTTCTCTGACTTGCAACTCGGGAAGTCAGAGATAGGAATCGTGAGAACTCGCGAAGTCCAAGTTTGCGATTTGATCGCAGCCGTTGATCGAAGAGAGGATGTGGACCATTGATTGTCCAAGGAGATATCAAGGATTGAGAGAAGGAAGGTGAGCAGCCCTCCATCTTCACTAAACGGGAAGTCTCGATTCACGAAGAGTTGATCTAAGTCGTTGGGTTGCGGGAGATTGTGGACCATTGATGTGACATCGGGAGTTCAGATTTTAGGATTTTGAAGAAAGGAGATGGAATAATTTCCACCTTCACGATACGCGAAGTCCCGAAGTGCTTGAGGGCTGGGCCCCAAGTCATAATGAGGGGTCATATCGATGGAGGTAAAGGAACAGAGATAGTGTTGGGATAGGCTCTTAGTTCCAGAGTTCGGGATTCGGGTGAGTTAAGGTTGGGTCGAATGTGGATACCTGACGATAGGAGACATGAAGTGCCTTTTAGTTAGTCTTGTGGTCACGGGTAGTGGTCACATGGAGGGGGGGGCTTGCGCCTGGTGCTTGTTCGGGGGGGAGAACAAAAAAAATAAAATTATAAGCTTTACACTATAGAAGCTCCTTCATAAGGGTGGGTGTGTTACAAATTGGTATCAGAGCATGGTTACAGCACTTGGTCTGTTTCGACTCATAGACGAGTTGTGTAAAGACCACATTAAGGGGTTTAAAGGGAAATATCCTAACTTACTCCCTTCCTAAAATGTCTGGTTAAGACCTTAGTATAGAAAATAATGACAACTTACTATTGTGTGTGTATGTATTTAAGAAATGTGAATTATGTGTTGGTTATGAACTAATATAATGTTATCTAACAACAAGTGTTTTTTCTGCGTTTAAGCGGTCGATCAACCATGGGAAACTGAAATCATATAGAATGGTGACTCTCCACGAAGTGGGGGATGGATCCCATAATAGAGATGAAGAGTCTGACGAGAGGAGGGTGGTAGAGACCCCTCTGGACCTGGCTGAGACTGTGAGGAGTCTCTTGGCCGAAATACAGAGCTGCAAGGCCGACAACAAGAGATTGATAAAAGAGCAAGAGAAGCAAATGGAAATTAATGCAGTCTTGTTGTAGAGTTTATCCAACATACAAAGACAACTGCAGCATGGACGTGACACTGGGAGTCGAAGTCCACCTGAGATACGAAAACATGGCCCTTTAAGTGGTTGCACTGGGAGGAGTACCTCGAGAAAGGTCCAACCTGGAGACAGGGGACAAGCGTCGGATGAATACTCTGGAAAGGAAATGGGTGACTCAGAGGGATCTTATAGTAGTAGAATCGGTTCAAATTCTCAAAGAAAATGGAAGAAACGAAAGCATTCCAAAATTCATAATCTCGAAGAATTCAGGAAGGCCAAACCACCCTCTTTCGAAGGTGAGATTAAGAAGGGAGAGGAGGTGAAGGCCTGGCTACTTGGACTAAAAACGTATTTCAGAGTCCATGAATTCTCTGAAAACTTGAAGGCCCGAATATCCACTTTCAACCTGAATGGAAAGGATTCCATTTGGTGGGAAGACCTTAAGAATGTGAAAGGGATTCATGAAGAGGACCTATATTGGGAACGTTTTGAGAAATACTTCAGGAAGAAGTATCTGTCGGAAAAATATCTCGACGAGAAGACTAAAGAGTTCTATGAACTCAAGCTGGGGAAAATCACCATAGAGGAATATGTCATTAGATTCCTTGAGTTGCTAAGGTACGTACCCTACATAAAAGAGGAAAAGGAAAAGGTGCAGTGATTTATCAGTGGGCTACCTAAGGACTATCATAACAGAATTGAGTTTGACGAGCCGAAGACCCTAGAAGACACTATCTGAAAGGCAAGATATTATTATGAACAACTTGGGCTTTAGACAGAACCTCGTGAAGGCTGGAAGCAGAAGAATAGTTCGGGGTTCCAGAAAAAGGGGTTTAAACCCCCAAGATTTAAAAACTATAAGAAGGATTCAAGGATGAGATTTCCTTCCCGAAATGTACGCCAACATAATTTCACCTCCCAGAGAGGAAATAAACCTTTTGGATCAACCCCAGGAAATACGGATAACCCAAAGAAAGAACCCTTGAAATGTTGGGGTTGTGGAGGAGAAAATCTAATGAGGGACTGTCCACACAGACAACAGAACAATAGGAGAATTTAAAATGTCCAAGAAGCCACCACCGTTAATGAGGTGGCCAAGAGTATGCCACAAATTTATGCAGCCGTGGATAACAAACAAGACGACCACCAAGATTTAGTGGTGGATATGGAAGGTATGATCGCCAACCATCTAGTATCTATTTTAATTGACCCTGGTTCAAATTTGAGTTATGTGGCCCCTTGAGCTATTGATAACTGTAAATTACAGCCACATAAACATGCTAAGCCATGGTTGGTACAATTATCCACTGGCACCAAAAGAAAAATAGTGGAGGTCGTACCATCTTGCCAATTCACTATGGATGGATTTCCCACCCAAGCTAAGATTAACATACTTCCCGTAGGATCGTATGACCTGTTGATCGGTATGGACTGGCTAGATGCATATAAGACTAAGTTGTATAGAATGTGTAAATGAAGAGGGAAGAAAGATAAACCTCCAAGGGATTTAGAAGCATGTCTCAGTGAGATGAATATCATCCCTTCAAATGAAAAAGTATTACAGAAAGGGGTGTCCTCTATATCCAATACAGGTGTTGGGATCTGTTGAGGATGACGGGCCAAGCCTAGATGACCACCCCATACTAAGAGAGTATATATATGTGTTTCTGATCTGGATTATTTTCGGAACGAAAAGAGAGTGAAGATATAATAAAGAAATGCACAGAGATATCGCGTATATCCAATAATATAACAGAAATATGTTAGATATGAAACCATAAACACAGAGATACAGTAATACACGATTTCTATTAATGAAAGAAATGTACAGAGACTGTAAAAATACAGAGTGAAAGACTCGCTAGAATGGTGGCAGCTTATCTCTGAGAAGAGATTTCACGGCTACTCACATTCACAAGAAGATGATTAAAATGAGGCTCTGAAGGCCCTTTTACAATAAACAGGAATTCCAAAATTCCTAGACCTCCAAAAACCTAACCCTGGGAAATGAAGCGCCCAAAGTCATGTGGGCCCCGTTTGGGTAAGTTAGTACATCAACTTTCCAGGGTCGTAACTTTTGCATACGATCTCCGTTTTAGGCGTATGATAGCTCGTTGGAAAGGTATCGTCAAGGAGATTCATTTTGGGAGATAAATCATGCAATAAGGAAGCACCGTTTTCTATGAATCTCAAAAATTGAATGAACATGAAGTCAACTACGTGACCCATGATCTAGATTTGGCCACCATAGTGCATGCTTTGAAAATGTGGAGGCATTACCTCCTAGGTAGGAAATTTATAATTATGACAAACCACTGTGGATTCCAACACCTATTTGATCAACTAAAACTCAATGCTAGACAAGCTAGGTGGATGGCCCTCCTTAGCGAGTTTGATTTCGAAATCAAACATATCAGAGGAAAGGAAAATTATGTGGTCAATGCCCTTAGTAGAAGTATGAAAACAATTAACCTGGAAGCGGTGGGAACTTGCGATATGAATGTCAGGGAAAGAGTCAGAAATGCACAAGAAACAGATGCATTATTCTAGACCGTGACCTCGTACCTAGCAAGAACCCGCAGGGCTAAAGTATGAAGGCTACCAGATATATATTGACTTACCAAAACATGATATATATTCCGAGTTGTGATGTCTTGAAGAGGTTCATAATGGATGAATTGCACAAGAGAACATACACTGGCCATCCGGTCTATTAGAAGATGGTCAAGGCCACCAGGAAACAATTCTATTGGCCTGGATTGAAGAAAGACATAGCTGAATATTTAGCTAAATGTCTAGAGTGCTAGCAAGTTAAAGCAGAACACCAACACCCAGTAGGATTATTTCAACCTCTACCAATCCCAGAATGGAAATGGGAGACCATCTACATGGATTTCATCATCAGATTACCAACATCGTCTAGGCAGAATTATGCCATCATGGTAGTAGTGGATAAATTGAGCAGGTCCGCTCATTTTAATCCCGTCAAATCGACTTGCAAGGAAATAGATATTTCCAACATATTCATAAATGAGATTTTTAGACTACATGGAATGCCTAAGGAGATCGTGACTGACAGAGACACAAAATTTACTTCAAACTTTTGGAAATCCTTGATGGTTGGCCTGGAGACCAAATAATTTTTTAGCACAACTTATCATCTTCAAACTGATGGACGGATGGAAAGAGTGAACCAAATACTAGAAGACATGATAAGGATGCATGTAATGCATCAACCTAAAAAGTGGGAATATTACCTACCACTGATGGAATTTGCCTACAACAATGGCTACCAAGAATCACTAAAGATGAGCCCTTCTGAAGCCCTTTATGGTAGGCCGTGAAACCGTCTAGTCAGTTGGAGTAATCCCGGAATAGAATTACAATTGGACCTGACTTGTTGAAATAAATGGAACAACAAGTGATTCAGATAAAGTAAAATCTGAAAATCGCTCAGAATAGACAGAAAATTTATTCCGACAGAAAGAGAACCCCCAAAGAATTCAAGACAAGAGACCACGTCTATCTCAGATTTAGGCCTAGGAAGAGTTCCCCGAGGATGGGAGCTTGTGCCAAGTTGGCACCTTGGTATTTTGGACCTTTTGAAGTTCTAGATAGAGTGGGACCTGTAGGCTATAGGCTAGCACTTCCTCCCACAGTAAAATCACAAAATGTTTTCCATGTTTCATTGCTAAACAAATATGTACATGATTCTAATCATATAATTGACTGGTCTGTGATCCAGGTGGAACTAGAGGGAGAATTCCTGCCAGAACCTCAATGCATAATAGAGAGTAAGGAAACCCCACTCAGGAACTGAACCATTGCACAGGTCAAGGTCTTTATGGAAACACTTTGGCCCAGATGAGGTTACATGGGAAATGGAGGATGCCATGAGACATGCATACCCATTTTTGTTCACTTCTATACATACATAACATGTTAATAGATAGAACATCGAGGATGATGTTCCTTTAAGGGGGAGGGAATTGTGACACCCTATTTCCCCTAGTTTGTAAATATAACTATAAATGGCCAAAAGGTTATGGAAAACTTTATATGTGTGAATATTGATTCAATGGACCTTTGTTTGAAAGGTAGATGAATGTGAACCTAATTATTTACTAAGAAAATGAACAAGTGTTGCATGACTAATGGAAGGGGGGTGTAATTAGAAATACCATGAATTCTATGAAAGTGATGGTGAAGGGGACCATGAATGCTTGCGTTAACCTTCACCAAACCAGTACATTACTGAATTTAATTGCTCAAGACAAGAACTATCCTCTGACCCAGAAATGAATTACAGTCAGGGTGGTGGGTGGGAAGACCTCCTAGACCTCCTCAAGAGTTAATGAGGGATGGGGTGTGTAAGCACTCATCCGTAAGGCTTCCAGACTTGACCGCTGACTGGGAATTCGGGCCACATTTGATCATGATGAAAGAGGATAGAATGAAAGGTGCGGTGGGTAGAGGGAAGAACACGCTTGAAAAGAGTGCAGAGATGGGAAGTGAATCTCGTGGATTCAAGGAAGAATGGAAAAACTAAGAATTTTGGAAACAGGAAATAGCAGAGAAGGTTATGATACAAGCTGATAAGTTAGTCTAGTCCTCCTTGCTTGGTATCATATAAACCATTGCTAGGATCCTGCGAGAAGAGGAGAGTAACCTCTGTCCCTATTATGGCTAAGCAAGAATAAAAGTTTGTGTTGCAGAGAATCATGGTCTAGCTCAGGGTTGGCTAGTGGTAAATCCATTTGGAGTGATTAAGCTTATGGTTTGGTGGAAACAGGCACCCGTTTCCGTAGTTTCTTCACATTGTCTGATTCTGATAAGTCTTTTCTTGACCTTAATTGTTGAGTTAGAATGATAAATCATTTCTTCGTTTTTACATATATATATGCATGTATGACCATCTATCTGTGAAATGACTATGTTATGTGTATGCTTCCATCTCCTTGGGAACTCATACTTCCCACTGATAAATTGTATGCCCATTTTCACTTTGGAAGGATTCCCAGGCATAAGTCGTAAAATGGTTGAGATAGGAAATATCGTGTAGACCTGAAACCCTGGGTATGAAGAGAATACTCTCCCCTGACCCCGTGCCTTGTGAATTTCCAAACCTAAGTCCCTTACCCATTTGGGGTGAGAACTTAGAAAAATAGTGATAGGAAAATACCGAAAGGGAAAGGTTTTCCTTGTCCGAAGGACGGATAGATGAGATTCATCCTAAAGGAGCCAAGGGTTTTCGTGGCCGTTGGCTATGGGAAAGAGCATGGTAGTTAACCCCTTCTAGCCCTCGGCTCCATGAGTTCTGATTTCACATATCGGGAAGGTCATGGGTTGGTGCGAACAAAACCTCTGAAACCCGAAGTCGTGAAGTAACCTCAACCGTTGTATCTATGATTTTGGAGTTCACGCACAGGGAGAGGACAGATCCTGTTCGTCGGATCTATGCGTGGAGGACCATATATGTGAGATCCAAAGGAAAGTGCATGAGGTCTTACCCTTTGAAAGTGCACAAGAGAGTGGACTTTCGTGAAGTCCTGAATTTTTGAAGTTAATTGGAACTGCCCATCATCAGAGGACAGGTGGTAATAGATCCGGGAATTCGAGGATTTAGACCTCGAAATATTTGCAAGGAGAAGAGGTGAATACCCGAGGATCTAGGAGCCACAAAAATCCTAACCATCTATTTTGAAGGAACACGTGGTGAGAGATCGATATTTCACTGACTTGCAACTCGGGAAGTCAAAGATAGGAATGATGAGAACTCGCGAATCTGACTTCGCGATTTGATCACAGCCGTCGATCTAAGAGAGCACATGGACCGTTGATTGTCCAAGGATATATTAGGGATCAGGAGAAGGAAGGTGAGAGACCCTCCATATTCAATAAACATGAATTCCTGATTCGCGAAGAGTCTATCTAAGCCGTTGGGTCGAGGGAGATTGTGAACCGTTGATCTGACATTGGGAGTTCGTATTTTTGGATTCTGAAGAAAGGATATGGACTAATTTCCACCTTTGTGATACACGAAGTCCCAAAGTGCTTGAGGGTTGGGCCGCGAGTCATAACGAGGGGTCATATGGATGGAGGTTAAGGAACAGAGCTAGCGCTAGGCTGGGCTCTTAGTTTGGGAGTTCGGGAGTTGGGTGAGTCAAGGTTGGCTCGAATGTGAATACCTAATGATAGGAGTCACAGAGCGCCTTTTAGTTAGGCTTGTGGTCATGGGTAGTGGTCACATGGAGGGGGGGGCTTTTGCCTGGTGCTTGTTTGCTTGGGAGAACAAAAATGAAAATTTATAGGCTTTACACTATAGAAGCTCCTTCAAAAGGGTGGGTGTGTTACAAATATCTTAATAGAAGTATACAATGATCTAATGTACTTTTCCCGAGGCCCATGTAGAAACTCTTTCTATGCTGTGTTGTATGACTTCGCGGTATCTACTGCAAATTCTGTTATAAAGCCTGCTACAATGTCGTCGAGTGAAAAACCTACTGCGTGGGTGAATTTGTTATTCACCTGTTGTAACTGCACGATCTGAACTGAGGTCCACTCTAATTGTCGGACCCTGTTTGTTGCGTGGTTATCCTTCAACCTCAATATCCAGTCATGGAATAAGTGTGGAAAATCACAGATAAATACCTCATGCAGATCAGTAAACAGATACTTCTCAAGATATTTGTGTGGTGTTACTCTAGGGATTCTGTTATCTTTCTGCACAAACTCTAGCTCCTTTGTCTTTATCTAGCTTTCAATCTCTTCTTTTGTGGGATTCCATGGTCTCAACATCCCCTTCTAGCGGTGCATTCTCTCACCTTATTGTCATCCGATTCAATATTCTTTTGAATCGCCTTCTGTCAATCGATCAGTCTTTTAACAGATCTTCAACAGATCGATCATTCTTTTGACAAATCTTCAACAGATCCCATCCACTCAATCCTATGTTGGTCCAACCGCCAATGGAACCATTTGTTGGCTTCTTATGTCATTTATACCTTTAACATGATTGAACTAGGTTTGGGTCTATTAGGGATCCAACAAAGCCTCTAAAACTATTGCCCCTCTTGGTAAACCAGAAGGCAGTGCAACGCACAGAGTGCACTGCACAATCTCACCCGATATAGTCTTAATGGGTGACTCCAATACTCATGAAGTGATTGCAGTCCAGGACTGAATGGGGATCTGTGACTTCTATCTAGTTATTAAAGAAATATATTGTCATTCTCATTCATGCATGTACTGTAATTCGTTCCTACATCATTCTAACATCTACTCATAGACAATACGAGAGATATAAACATTCAATCACATAACACAGGTTTTATCGTGGTTCACCCCCTCCTGGGCTACATCCACAAAGATCTGGTTCTCAATCTCTTTTATTATGGTAGTTCCAAAACTACAGCGTTGCGTGCTTTACAACTCATTCTCATTCGGGTTGAGATCTATTATGATAAGGACTATATCACACTAGGCTCTTCAGCCTATGATCGAACCCTCGAGATCTACCCTCTTGACCCTCTACATCTCAACAACTTACAAGATTGGATCGCATTATAGTAGTGTTACAGACTAGTTACTCCTTCTCACACGAGTAACATCCCATAGTCCGAACCTTTCAACTCTAGACCCCTTACCTAGACCTCCTAGGTATCTATTTATATGTGTTTCTGGCTCATCAACCATTACAATGTATTACAAAAACCATAACACTAGCATTGTTAGGTCTTCCATGCATGTGTTTGTGTTGTTTTTCCTTCCAGCTGTCTCTTTCCTCTTACATGCCTTTCTTCCCAAAGTATCCTTTCTTTCTAATTCGGCCTGCTTCCAACACATATATTGGAGGTTATGACACATGTTTGTGGCATGTCTTGAAGATTTTTTAATATCATAGATATATTGAGGTCTTGACACATGGTTGAGGCATATCTTGGAAAATGGTTTGATGCATATCATGGTGATTTTGAGCACATGAATTGGAGGATTTTCTTAGAGATTTTGGCATGAGTTTTATGTGGTTATTGGGGTTGTATCAATTTTGATGATGATCATGTATCAGTATCAGTGACAATTACATTGACAGTTTGAGTTTCTAATGTGTGATGATGATTATGTATCAGTATTAGTGATAGTTGCAATGAAAGATTGAGTTTCTCATTTATATTTCGGGGAGGTTGTGTGGCACTCGGGAAGATTAGTGTCTTAAGACAACAAGTTGGTGCTTGGATGGGATTTTCAACTTTCTTTAAGTTGGTTCTCATAAAACTAGGGGGTTGGTGCCTCCTTCTATTTGGAGATGGATAATCTAGGGAGTTGGAGCTTCATTCATATTGGAGCCTGTAAACTAGGGGGTTGGAGGCTCCTTCTAGTTGGAGCTAGAGAATCTAGGGAGTTGTATCTTCCTTCAGGTTCGAGCCTATAAATTTGGGGGTTGGAGACTCCTTCTAGTTGGTGCTGGAGAGTTTTGGAAGTTAGTGTTTTCTATGAATGTAATCTTCTGATGTATAAGAAAGATTTCCATGGTTTTCTCCCATTTGGGTTTCCACGTAAAATTCTTGTGTAATGTGTATTTGTGGTTACATGTTGATGATATCTTGAATGTAATTATAAATGATAAATTGTTGATAACTTAATGTTTAAATGTTGTGCTTAAATTTTTTTAAAAGTTCCTAAGATCGATTTACACCCCCCCGCCCTTCTTAGTATTAGTGAATATTCGAACAAGGCTACCTATCTAAGACAACATATTGTTATCTTTTAATTTATATCGTGCAATGATTTCCTCATTTCTTTGATCCTCTATGTTTTCCCAACCACTTGTGTTTTCTCTTTCATGCACTTTTCCTATGTTC
>ML777301.1:1061446-1076999 GCA_009831015.1 Picea engelmannii | reverse complement strand
AGTTGTACCTTCCTCAAATATGTTTATTTCTTAAAGAAACTAACTTATAGAACTCCAGTCCTTTCTTTCAAACTACCCTTTCTGAATCAATAAAACAATAAACCAAACCTCTAATTATGATTCCCAATCACACCTCAGAATGTATTTATATTTGCTTGAGCGTGACAGACTTTAGATGACAAAATAAATTTGTCATCGTGATATTTAATTAACAATTTCAACGTAAGAGAATGAAAAAGAAAATTTGAAGCATGACAGCAAGAAAGTTGTAGTGTCAGGCTTAATTGAAAGAGATTTTCCATATCCATGAAATTCTTATCTAATGTATTGGGGACCGCACCTCGGAATGTTGTTTAATTTTGTTGAGTGGAATGAAACTTTTGTGATATTTAATTCCAAATCATAATTAAGTACATGATGCTTAGTTTAAACACTATATCCTAAGGTATATATAAAGGTGGTTATAGACTTAGGCTTAGAGTGAGTCAAACGACAAACGTGTCATACAAAACTTTCTTAGATAAAAATTATATATTTTGAAAGTTAATTCAATTTCATACATTTCCTGTTCATACACCATACTAAAGTTAGTTGTGAAATTACTTGGACTAATACCTATCAATCATTAGATTTTTGTTTTCTCATATATGCATTGATAGTAATGTATTTTGAAAAACATTATTAGGTTTCACTCACACAACATGCTTAATTAGCAACTCCATATCTTCTTTCGACATAATCTTTAAATCTTTTCCCAAAAATTCCATGTTGGAATCCTTCCCCTTGATAATTTTCTCATAAAGTTACCATATATAAGAAATCATTTCTTTCTCATTTATCCCTCTTGCATGAAAGGGTTGTGTATGATATATAACTTGATCATTGAACAACTTGTTATGACCCATGAATTGTAATGTAATAACACTACAACAAGACAGGCCATTAGCGCCTAGTTTAGCGTCAGATTTTAATGCATTTGAGGTCATGAATTGGGCCGATGGGATGGCGCACAACCCGACACTAAATGACATGTTAACCTGGGCATCAGATGTAGCACCCAGTTTAGCTCCCTCTTTAGCGCCAGGTTTTGCTCCCTCTTTAACGCCTAGTTTTTCTCCCTTTCTAAAGCCCAGTTTTGCTCCTTATTTATCACCCAATTTTGCTCCCGATTTAGCGCCTAGTTTAGAGCCTAAATTGAGATATAGCTCTCTAATTAACACCCAAAATAGATCCTTGTTTAGCTCCTATTTTAGCGCCTAGTTTATCTCCAGGAATGAAGCCTAATTTAGCTCCTAGTTTATCTCTTGGTTTAGCGCCTAGTTTAGCTCTAGGTGTAGCTCCTAGTTTAGCTGTTGGGTTAGCACCTAGTTTACCTTATGGTTTAGCTCCTAGTTTAGTTCCTAGTTTAGCTCCATGTGTGGTGCCTAATTTAGCTCATGGTTTAGCGCCTAGTTTAGCTCTAGGTGTGGCGCCTAATTTATCTCCTAGTTTAGCGCCTGGTTTAGCACCTAGTTTAGATCCAGTATGATATCTCCCATGTTGAAATCTCCAATGTTGGCATTCAACCTAAACTCCCTACTTGTTCTTCTCCTTATATGTAGGTGGTTGACTGTTTTCTGTTCTAACTTTCCTTCTGTATCTATGCTACATCTTTCTAGCATATTTTGCAATACTTTGAGAGAGGATGGATCATTTAGTAATTTTACGCATGATTGAAAAAATCCTTCGATTGTACTTACTTGTCCCAGGAGCTGCATTTCTTTAGTATGTTTGAATGATGGAGGCATATCGTACTCTAGTACTTCCTTATTATGATGCGTGGTTGAGTTTGACGTTGTGTCAGGCTTCAGAAATTCTTGTCTCACTTGCTTAAATATATCCTTCTCATTCTGCATGTCAAATTGCTTCCTTGATTCGACATTCTTCTTCACCCAATGATGTACTGGCTCTTTTCGTACTGCATCATTCCATGTTTTAGCTCCTCCATGCGTAACTATGTTGATGTTTCTTCCTTCATCTCTCACTTCTGCTAAAATCCATTGAACATTTTGATTGTTTTGATTCCTCTTTTCCTATATCTTCCCTAATAACGTAGGACATTCTTCCGTGTCATGATCTGATGTGCGACAACACATACAAGTCATTGGTGGAAGTGGACATTCTCTGGCATAGTGTCCTAGTTATTGATAGTTGTGACTTACCACTAGTCCTCTACCTCTTCTAAAGCCTCCTCTTTCACTTCTTCCGCCTCTGTAGCCAGCTCGATCCCCTCACGGCGTGTTATACTGAACATAACCATCCTCTGACCCAGAAATGAATTACAATCAGGTTGGTTGGTGGGAATACCTCCTCAAGAGTTAATGAGGGATGGGGTGTGTAAGAAATCATCTGTAAGGCTTCCAAACTTGACCATTGACTGGGAATTTGGGCCACATGCAACTCTGCTGAAAGAGGTGAGAAGGGAAGGTGTTGTGGGCAGAGGGAAGAACACGCTTGTGAAGAGTACATAGATGGGAAGTGAATATCGGGGATTCAAGGAAGAATGGAAAAGCTAAGCATTTTGGATATAGGAAATGGTAGAGAAGGTTATGATACAAGATGATAAATGAGGCTAGTCCTCCTTGCTTGGTATCGTATAAACCATTGCCAGGATCATACGGGAAGAGGAGAGTAACCTCTGTCCCTATTGTGGCTGAACGAGAAGAAAAGGATGTGTTGCAAAGCATCGTGGTCTAGCTTGGGGGTGGCTATTGGTAAATTTGTTTGGAGTGACTGAGCCCACGATTGGGTGGAAATGGGCACCCCTTCGAGTAGTCGCTTCACATTGTCTTTATCTGATAAGCCTTTTCTCGAACTTAATTGTTGAGTTAGAATGATGAATGATATATCTATATATATATATATAGATATATGACCATCTATGTGTGAAATGGATATGTTATGCGTATGATTCCATCTTCTTGGGAACTCATACTTCCCATTGATAAACTGTATGCCCAGTTTCACTCCGGAGGGCTTCCTGAGCATAAGTCGTAAAATGGTCGAGATAGGAAATATCGTATAGACCTGAAACCAATGGTATGAAGAGAATACTCTCCCCTGACCTCGTGCCATGTAAATTTCTAGACCCAAGTCCCTAACCTATTAGGGGTGAGAACTTAGGAAAATAGTGATAGGAAAATACCGAAAGGGAAAGTTTTTCCTTTTTCGAAGGATGAACGTATGAGATTCGTCTGGAAGGAGCCAAGGGTTGTCATGGTTGTTGGCTATGGGAAAGAGATGTGGAATTTAACCCCTTCTAACCCTCGGATCCATGAGTTCCAAGTTCATGTATCGGGAAGGTCATGGGTTGGGGCGACCAAAACCTCTGAAAACCAAAGTCGTGAAGTAACCTCAACCATTGTATCTATGAGTTCGGAGTTCATACACAGGGAGAGGACAGATATTGCTCGTTGGATCTATGTGCGGAGGACCATAGCCGTGAGATCCACAAGAAAGTGCATGAGGTATAAGCCTTTGAAAGTGCAGAGGAGAGTGGACTTTTGCGAAGTCCCGAAGTTTCAAAGTTAATCGGAACCATCCATCATCAGAGGACAGGTGGTAGCAGATCTGGGAGTTCGAGGATTCAAACCTCGGAAGATTTGCAAGGAGCAGACGAGAATACCCAAGGATCTAGGAGCCACAACAATCCTAGCCATCCGCCGTAAAGGGAAACATGGCGAGAGTTCGACATTTCGCTGACTTGCAACTTGGGAAGTCAGAGATAGGAATCATGAGAACTCGTGAAGTCTGGGTTTGCGATTTGATCACAGCCATTGATCGAAGAGAGGATGTGGACCATTGATTGTCCAAGGAGATATCAGGGATTGAGAGAAGGAAGGTGAGAAGCCCTCCATCTTCACTAAACATGAAGTCTCGATTCACAAAGAGTTGATCTAAGTCGTTGGGTCGCGGGAGATTATGGACCGTTGATCTGACACCGGGAGTTCAAATTTCAAGATTCCAAAGAAAGGAGATGGAATAATTTCCACCTTCGTGATACATGAAGTCCCGAAGCTCTTGAGGGTTGGGCCCCAAGTCATAACGAGGGGCCATATGGATGGAGGTAAAGGAACAGAGCTAGCGTTGGAATAGGCTCTTAGTTCAGGAGTTTGGGAATTGGGTGAGTCAAGGTTCGCTCGAATGTGAATACCTGATGACAGGAGTCATGAAGTGCCTTTTAGTTAGTCTTGTGGTAATGGATAGTTGTCACATGGAGGGGGGGGCTTGCGCTTGGTGCTTTTTCGGGTGAGAGAACAAAAAAAAAAAATTATAGGCTTTACACTATAGAAGCTCCTTCATAAGGGTGGGTGTGTTACAAATTCGTATCAGAGCATGGTTACAACACTTGGTCTGTTTGGGCTCATAGATGAGTTGCATAAAGACCACATTAAGTGGTTTTAAGGGCGATATCCTACCTTACTCCCTTCCTAAAAAGTCTGGTTAAGCCCTTAGTATAGAAAATAATGATAGCTTACTATTGTGTGTGTATGTATTTAAGAAATGTGAATTATGTGTTAGTTATGAACTAATATAATGTTATCTAACAACAAGTGTTTTGTCTACATTCAAGCGGTCGATCAACCATGGGAAACTAAAATCATATAGAATGGTGACGCACCACGAAGTTAGGGATGACTCCCATAATAGAGATGAAGAGTCTGATGAGAGGACGGCGGTAGAGACCCTCTTGGACCTGGATGAGACTGTGAGGAGTCTTGTGGCTGAATTACAGAGCTGCAAGGCCGACAACAAGAGATTGATAAAAGAGAAAGAGAAGAAAATGGAAATTATTACAGTCTTTCTGTAGAGTTTATCCAACATACAAAGACAACTACAGCATGGACGTGACACCAGTCATGTGGATCGATGACAGACAAAGAGGAGTCGAATTCCACCTGAGATACGAAAACATGTTCCTTTAAGTGGTCGCATTGGGAGGAGTACCTCGAGAAAGGTCCAACCTGGAGACAGGGGACAAGCGTCGAACGAATCCTCTGCAAAGGAAATTGACGACTCAAAGGGAACTACTAGTAGTAGAATCAGTTCAAATTCTCAAAGAAAACGAAAGAAACAAAAGAATTCCAAAATTCATAATCTCGAAGAATTCAGGAAGGCCAAACCACCCTCTTTCGAAGGTGATATTAAGAAGGGAGAGGAGGCAGAGCCCTGGCTGCTTGGACTAAAAACGTATTTTAGAGTCCATGAATTCTCTGAAAACTTGAAGGCCCGAATATCCACTTTCAAACTGAATGGAAAGGCTTCCATTTGCTAGGAAGACCTTAAGAATGTGAAAGAGATTCATGAAGAGGACCTATATTGGGAACGTTTTGAGAAATATTTTAGGAAGAAGTATCCGTCGAAAAAATATCTCGACGAGAAGACTAAAGAGTTCTATGAACTCAAGCTGGGGAAACTCACCATAGAAGATTATTTCAGTAGATTCCTTGAGTTTTTGAGGTACGTACCATACATAAAAGAGGAAAAGGAAAAGGTGCATTGATTTATCAGTGGGCTACCTAAGGACTATCATAACAGAATTGAGTTTGACGAGCCGAAGACCCTAGAAGACACTATCTGAACCTCG
Organism: Picea engelmannii; assembly: GCA_009831015.1. Classification (NCBI taxonomy): domain Eukaryota; kingdom Viridiplantae; phylum Streptophyta; class Pinopsida; order Pinales; family Pinaceae; genus Picea; species Picea engelmannii. Next base: position 1,071,373 of record ML777301.1, on the reverse strand, counting down.
TGAAGGCTGGAAGCAGAAGAATAGTTCAGGGTTCTAGAAAAAGGGGTTTAAACCCCTAAGATTTAAAAACTATAAGAAGGATTCAAGGATGAGATTTCCTTCCCGAAGTGTACGCTAGCAGAATTTCCCCTCCCAGAGAAGAAATAAACCTTTTGGATCAACCCCAAGAAAGACGGATAACCAAAAGAAAGAACCCTTGAAATTTTAGGGTTGTGGAGAAGAACATCTACTGAGGGACTGTCTGCACAGACAACAGAACAGTAGGATAATTTAAAATGTGAAAGAAGCCACCACCATCAATGAGGTGGCCAGGAGTATGCCATGAATTTATGCAGTCGTGGATAACAAACAAGATGACCACCAAGATTTAGTGGTGGAGATGGAAGGTATGATCGCCAACCATCTAGTATCTATTTTAATTGACCATTTCTTAAATTTTAGTTATTTGGCCCCTCGAGTTGTTGAAAAGTGTAAATTACATCCACATAAACATGCTAAGACATGGTTGGTACAGTTAGCCACTAGCACCAAAAGAAAAATAGTGGAGGTTGTACCAGCGTTCCAATTCATTGTGGATGGATTTCCCACCCAAGCTAACCTTAACATATTTCCCGTAGGATCGTATGACTTGTTGATTGGTATGGACTGGCTAGATGCATATAAAACTAAGTTGTATTGTTACCACAAAACCTTAGAATGTGTAAATGAAGAAGGAAGAAAGATAAACCTCCAAGGGATTCAGAAGCATGTCTCAGTGAGACAAATATCATCCCTTCAAATGAAAAATTATTGCAGAAAGGGGTGTCCTCTATATCCAATACAGGTGTTGGGATCTATTGAGGATGACAGGCCAAGCCTAGAAGACAACCCCATATTAAGAGAGTATAGATATGTGTTTCCAGAAGAGGTATCGGGTCTACCTCTGAGAAGGGACATTGACTTCTCAATAGAACTTGCACCTAGAGTAGTACTAGTATCTAGGACCCCCTATAGGATGAGTACACCCGAGATAGTTGAAATCAAACTACAGCTAAAGGAAATGATGGACAAAGGCTACATCCGGCCTAGCGTGTCTCCATGGGGAGCACCAGTCTTGTTTGTGAAGAAGAAAGATGGTACATTCTAATTGTGCATAGATTATAGGCAGCTCAATAAGGTAACCATAAAGAACAAACACCCCTTACCCAGAATCGATGACTTGTTTGAACAATTGGGGGGTGGTACCATTTTCTCAAATATTCACTTGAGATCTGGATACCATCAAGTCCAAATCAAGGATGAAGACATAACCAAAACCGCATTCAGGACAAGATATGGTCACTACGAATTTGTGGTAGTACCATTTGGATTAACCAATGCCACTGACACCTTTATGTGCTTGATGAACAATGTACTCAACAAATTCCTAGACAAGTTTGTATTGGCTTTTATTGATGATATCTTTTCTACTCCAAGAATAGAGAGGAACATGAGGAGCATCCTGGACTTGTACTTCAAGTGCTAAGAGATCAGCATCAACTCTACGCCAAATTTAGCAAGTGTGCCTTTTTCCAGAATCAAATACATTACCTGGGCCATGTTATATCTGAAGAAGGGGTAGCAGTAGACCCTGACAATATAAAATCCATCATGGAATGGCCTACCCCAAAGGATGTTTTGGAATCAGATCCTTTACGGGTTTAGCAGGATAATATAGGAGGTTTATAAAAGGGTTTTCCAATATTGGTTTTCTAATCACTGCCCTCCAGAGGAAGGGGGTTAAATTCATTTGGACACCAGAATGTGAAGAAATTTTTCAGTCACTAAAATACCTTATGACCCATGCGCCCGTGTTGAAGATCGTCGATCCCGATAAGGACGTCCTCGTGTGCATAGATTCCTTCAAGGAAGGACTCAGAAGAGTCCTTATGCAAGAAGGAAGCGTAGTTTGCTATGAATCTCGAAAATTGAATGAACATGAAGTCAACTATGTGACCCATGATCTAGATTTGGCCGCCATAGTGCACGCTTTGAAAATGTGGAGGCATTACCTCCTGGGTAGCAAATATGTACTTATGACAGACCACTATGGATTGCATCACCTCTTTGACCAACCAAAACTCAATGCTAGACAAGCTAGGTGGATGGCCCTCCTTAGCAAGTTTTATTTCGAAATCAAACATATCAGAGGAAAGGAAAATAAGGTGGTCGATGCGCTTAGCAGAAGTATGAAAACAATTCACCTGGCAGCTGTGGGAACTTGCGAGATGAATGTCAGGGAAAGAGTCAGGAATGCACAAGAAACAAACGCATTCTTCAAGACCGTGACCTCGTACCTGCAGCAAGAACCCGCAGGGCTAATGTATGAAGGCTACCAGATGCTATATGGAGGTCTGTTGAATTACCGAAACATGATATATATTCCAAGTTGTGATGTCTTGAAGAGTTTCATAATGGATGAATTGCACAAGAGAACATACACTAGCCATCTGGGCTATCAAAATATGTTCAGGGCCACCAGGAAACAATTCTATTGGCCTAGATTGAAGAAAGACATAGCTGAGTATTTAGCTAAATGTCTAGAGTGCTAGCAAGTTAAAGCAGAACACCAGCACCCAGTAGGATTATTACAACCTCTACCAATCCTAGAATGGAAATGGGAGACCATCTCCATGGATTTCATCATCGGATTACCAACATCGGCCAGGCAGAATGATGCCATCATAGTAGTAGTGGATAAATTGAGCAAGTCCGCTCATTTTATTCCTGTCAAATCGACTTGCAAAGAAATAGATATTTCCAACATATTCATGAAGGAGATATTCAGACTACATGGAATGCCTACGGAGATCGTGACTGACAGAGACACAAAATTTACTTCAAACTTTTGGAAATCTTTGATGGTTGGTCTGGAGACCAAATTATTATTTAGCACAACTTATCATCCTCAAACCGATGGATGGATGGAAAGAGTGAACCAAATACTAGAAGACATGCTAAGGATGAATGTAATGCATCAACCTAAAAAGTTGGAATATTACCTACCATTGATGGAATTTGCCTACAACAATAGCTACCAAGAATCACTAAAGACGAGCCCTTTCGAAGCCCTCTATGGTAGGCTGTGCAACACTCTAGCCAATTGGAGTAATCACATGAACAGAATTACGATTGGACCCAAATTGTTGAAATAAATGGAACAACAAGTGATTCAGATAAAGCAAAATCTGAAAATCGCTCAGAATAGACAAAAAATTTATGCTGACAGAAAGAGAACCCCAAGAGAATTCAAGACAAGAGACCACGTCTATCTCAGAGTTAGGGCTAGGAATATGTCCCTAAGGATGGGAGCTTGTGCCAAGTTGGAACCTCAGTATTGTGGACCTTTTGAAGTTCTATATAGAGTGGGACCTGTAGCCTATAGGCTAGCACTTCCTCCCACAGTAAAAGCGCATAATGTTTTCCATGTTTCATTGTTGAAGAAATATGTACATGATTCTAATCATATAATTGACTAGTTTGTGATACAGGTGGAACCAGAGGGAGAATTCCTACTAGAACCTCAATGCATACTAGAAAACAAGGAAACCCCACTCAAGAACCAAACCATTTCACATGTCAAAGTGCAGTTGAAACACTTTGGCCCAGAAGAGGCCACATGGGAAATGGAGGATGCCATGAGACATGAATACCCATTTTTGTTCACTTCTGTATATACAGAACATGTTAATAGATTGAACATCAAGGATGATGTTCCTTTAAGCGGGAGGGAATTGTGACACCCTATTTCCCCCAGTTTGTAAATATAACTATAAATGGCCAAAAGACTATGGAAAACTTTTTACGTGTGAATATTGATTCGATGGACCTTTGTTTGAAACGTAGATGAATGTGAACCTAATTATTTACTAAGAAAATGGACAAGTGTTGCATGACTAATGGAAGGGGAGTGTACTTAGAAAGACCATGAATTCTATCAAAGAGATGGTGAAGGGGACCATGAATAGTTGTGTTAAAATTCACCAAACCAATACATTACTGAATTTAATTGCTCAGGACCATAATTGTCCTCTGACCCAAAAATGAATTACAGTCAGGCTGGTGGGTGGGAAGACCTCCTCAAGAGTTATTGAGGGATGGGGTGTGTAAGCACTCATACGTAATGCTTCCATACTTGATGTCGGAGACCCCTAAACACTCAGGTCCAAGGTCCGCATAGGATCATTCTAATTTTCCCTTGAGTCTAATTTACTCTTTGATTTCCCCTAGGGGAAGATCCCATACACTCACGGTCTATCCATAGGTCCTTATGAATTGATCTTGCTTGTACAAACACCAGGTACCAACCCAAATCTCCTTAATCACAATAGCATCATGCCCTTTACTAAACCGGGGCTTCAGGTTTTGCGATTTCTCTATCCCTGTTGTCGAGGGTTCCTATCTCTACAACTTCTGAAACCCGAATTGATGAAATCTGATGCACTCAGTAAAGGTTGGATTCCCAATGGGCTTCTCACTTCATCGGGGTTTCGGACTTCACGACTTCGTGAACCCAGATGCAAGGTTCCTAGTCCTTCAACCTTCGAACCCTAAAATAGTCAACAAGGTTTGACTTCGCCGATTTACGAAGACACGCCACCTGTCACCCTTGCGGTCCCCACCTGATAGATGTGCCATGCATTCACACGAGCTCTTGGCTCTCGCCACTTCACAAATATGACAGTTGAAACTGACTCCTCTAAAACCCCGAGCTCCCAAAGTGCCGAAATCCCGAATTCCATGCCGATTCCTATCTTAACTTGTGACTTCCGGACTTTCATTCCACTGCTCTCAACTCCTAGTCGTCAGGATCCCCAAAATGACGAAATGATATGACGGCTTGTGCAAATCACGATCAATGGTCCATGTTGATTCTTACCTCCCGAAGGATGGATTCATCCAACACTTATCCTTCTTGCAACTTCACTGGAATCCCACAGTCCTCGCGGTTTTGTGAATTCTCCACAGAGAATTCCGACTGCTCGTTGCTCCTGGACAACTTCCATGAAATGAACTAGTGTTCTTCTACGGGAACTTAACTTTTGCTAGATGACTTTGACCCTCGTCTCCCTTTGAAGTAGTTCAACCTTCGTCCTCCTTTGAAATGTTCAAAGGTGTTAACTCTCCTGAGCTTTCTCCGACAACTTCAAGCCTTGAAAGAACTCCTGCACGCACTCCTTGCGACAATCTTTCGAATACTTTTGGATATTCGACCTCTCGACTCTGTGCACTCTCTAGAACAATAGTCCTCAAAACCCTTCCCTTAGTTGATAAATCCTAAGATTTCAACCATTCTGTGCACACCTTGCATGACCTCTGTGCCTCACTTTCACTTCTATTGAAATGAGAACAACAGTATCCCTCTTGAGCTTTTAGAGATAAACTCTGAACCTTCGTCAACGCACTCCTTGCGGACGTTTCACTACACTCCTTGCAAGAACTTTTCTCACTCAGGATGAGAAACAATTGAAACTCATTCTCTCTCTCTCTCAGACTTCAAACATTCAACATGAAATCATACATACACATAGTATTCAAGCAAATGCATAACCAGAGTGAATAAACAACTGTAAGCATACCATTCACCATGTAAAGACAGAAAACATCATACCACCATGAAATCTGATTCAAAGATTCATATATTAATTCAAATCTCCTGTACATTGACTTCTTCTCCACAACTCTCTCTCTTTTCTTCTCTATTCTAATGTGTTAATGATAATGTTACAATGATACAAGAATGAGGGTGTCTATATCCATTTTCCCTCCTACTCTCTAAACTGTCTAACCTTATTAATTCAAACCGACCTACTTTCATTAACTGGCTTAAATGCCTTGATACAAAAGACAGGCGGGAGGATTTCCCTAGGTTTGTTTACAATCTCCAAGGCATAAATGCGAGTACATTCCTCTTAACTATTACATCAATGAATTTGTTTCAAAATTCAAAATGGGTCTTTATGAAAACATTCTCTTTTCTTCCTCCGCGCGTCCAACTATTTCTTTGGCTTAGTCGTGCGCTTTGGTCTTTGCACGATGCTCTTGCATCATACTCCCTCGCTTGAAAATTTTCATGAACTCTTGTTCATGATTTCTTGCATGGTCTGTCCATGCTTCTGAATTTTTGTTTCATCTTCCCAGCTGGCATCTTCAACTGAATGTACCTTCCATTTGACCAAGTATTCAAAATACTCTTTCCTCCTGGTCTTCTTGCTAATCGGCTTGTCAATTATGATTTCCATCTATGGATTTTTAGCTACAGGTATTTTTTTAGTCCATTGAACCTCTGTCGCTTCATCCTCTACTCCTGCTTCTCCATCTCTGTAAGGGTACAAATCTGCAACATTGAATATCGGTAAAATTCCGATCCCATCGGGTAATTCAATCTCATATGCATTTGCCCCAAATTTCTTCAAGACCTTGCATTGCACAATATTTTTTATTTTCAATTTTTTATATGTTCTCCTTGGGAACCTTTCCTTCCTCAGATGTGCAAGAATCAGATCACCAACTTCAAATTGAAGTTATCGCATGTGTTGATCTGCTCTACGCTTGTATTATTGGTTTGAACTCTGCAATCACTCGTTGACTTGGCTATGAAGCTCCTTCATTGCTTCTGGAAAATTCTCTGCACTAGCACTCCTGAGTTCTTTTTGTTCTGAATTTCTCAATTCAAAAAATCCACTTGGTTTCATTCCATATACAATTTGGAATGGACTCTACCCTATGCTTCTATTGATTGAATCATTGTAAGCAAATTGTGCCTGTGGAAAAATGTGATCCCACTGACTGTGTTGTTCAGTCACTAGGATCCTTTGCAAATCTCCCAAGCTTTTGTTGACAACTTCTATCTTTCCATTCATCTGAGAATGATACACTGAGCTAAATGACAAACTTCTCCCCAGATTCTTCCACAAAGTCCTCCAGAAATTTCCCATGAACTTGGTATCTTGATCAGACACGATACTTCTTGGCAAGCCATGAAGTCTAACGACTTCTTTGAAAAATAGGTTCACAATATGTGTTGCGTCGCTGGTTTTCTGGCATGGTATAAAATGTGCTATCTTGGAAAATCTGTCGACTACCACAAAGATTGAATCACATCCTATTTGTTTCCTTGGAAGTCCCAATATGAAATCCATGCTTACTGCATCCCACAACCTTTCTGGTATGGGTAATGGCTAGTACAACCCTATGTTCTGTCTTTTCCCTTTAGTGTGCTGACAAATCCTCCATCTGTCCACAAATCGCTTAACATCTGTCCTCATTCCTCATCATCAAGGATCTTCCACCCTCAGCATCTTCTGCCTCAACATTCTCTCTTTGTGCTTCGACAATGTGAGTTTCACCACCTTCTTTCTTTCTGTCTGTACATTCATAAGATTTATGTCCGTTTTTCCCATAGACAAAACATTTCACTTCACCTCCTTGGCCTGTTCCTCTTCCTCTATCTCGAGGAAAAGTATTTCTATCAGCATACTGCCCTCTCTGAGCTTCCTCCTCTCTCATGCTAAGTTTGAGGTTTCTTCCCCTCTTCTTGAGGTCTCTGAGTTCTATCTTGGGCAACTTCTTTGCCTCTAGCTTGACTTCTGCCTCGGCCTCTTTGACCTTTCTTTCGGCTCAACTTCTCTTCAGCTTTCAGAGCCATCTGATAAGCATCTTTTACTGTCTGAATGATCATCATGCTCATCTCATCTTGGATGTCTTATCTCAGACCATTCATGTACCTGGAAACCTTTTCATCATCGCTCTCCCAATGACCCGCTCTGATGTTTACCTTGTAGAATTCTTCAGTGTACTCCTTCACTGACATCAGTTTCTGTCTCAAATTATGCTCCTCCAAAACAGAGTAATTTGATAATCCTTGGGGATGAATTTGTATTTCATCTTCGCAACCATTCTATCCCAACTTTTGATTTTCTTCTTGCCTTTGCAACGTCTGTCAGCCTGCAGTTCATCCCACCATAATTCTACATGCCCTTTAAGCCTTGTGAAAACATGTTTGACTTTTCTCTCTTCCTCGACATCCTCATAGTTGAAGTATTTATCTAGAGCTCTAATTCAGTCTAGAAGCTCTTTAACATCTAGGTTTCCATCATACATGGGAATTTCCATTTTTTCCTTGGCACCTATCCTTGTGACAGCCCTGAATAGGCGTTCGTCTACAACATATTCGACTGCAAATTCTTCTCCATGTCCAGCTTCATTTTCACTGTCAGCCTCACTGATATCCCCAGTGTCGACTGTGCACCTCTGTGTTGTCTCCATGGCATCAATCCTGGCACGTAATTCACGCATTTCCCTTTCCACTACTGGATCAAGCATTGGTCTATCTCTTCTTCTCAACGACATGGCTAAGAAATGTTCCTCTTTTCTCTGCTACAGAAAGAAAAGAACTTTTCTAGGCTCTGATGCCAAACTTGTCGCAGACCCCTAAACCCTTAGGTCCAAGGTCCGCATAGGATCGTTCTAATCTTCCCTTGAGTCTAATTTACTCTTTGATTTCCCCTCGGCGAAGATCCCATACACTCACAGTGTATCCACAGGTCCTTATGAATTGGGCCTACGTGAACAAACACCAGGAGCTAACCCAAATCTCCTTAATCACAACAGAGTCATGCCCTTTACTAAACTGAGGCTTCAGGTTTCGCGATTTCGCGATCCCTGTTGTCGAGGGCTCCTATCTCTACAACTTTCGAAACCTGAATTGCCGAACTCCGATGCACTCAGCAAAGGTTGGCTTCCCAATGGGCTTCTCACTTCATCGGGGTTTCAGACTTCACGACTTCACGAACCTAGATGTAAGGTTCCTAGTCCTTCAACCTCCAAACCCCAAAACAGTCAACAAGGTTTGACTCTGTCGATTTACAAAGACACGCCACCTGTCACCCTTGTGGTCCCCACCTGATAGATGTGCCACACATTCACATCATCTCTCGGATGTCACCACTTCACAACTCCGGTAGTTGAAACTGACTCCTCTCAAACCCCAAGCTCTCGAAGTGCCAAAATCTTGAATTCCATGCCGATTCCTATCGCAACTCACAACTTCGGGACTTTCATTCCAATGCACTCAACTTCTGGTCGTTAGGATCCCCAAAATGAAGAAATGATCTGACGGCTTGTGCAAATCATGATCAATGGTCCACATTGATTCTTACCTCCCAAAGGATGGATTCATCCAACACTTATCCTTCTTGCAACTTCACTGGAATCCCATGGTCCTCACGGTTTTGTGAATTCTCCACAGAGAATTTCGACCGTTCGTTGCTCCTGGACAACTTCCACGAAATGAACTAGTGTTCTTCTGCGGGAACTTAACTTCTGTTTGATGAATTTGACCCTCGTCTCCCTTTGAAGTAGTTCAACCTTCGTCCTCCTTTGAAATGTTCAAAGGTGTTAACTCTCCTGAGCTTTCTCCAACAACTTCAAGCCTCGAAAGAACTCCTGCACGCACTCCTTGCGGAAACCTTTTGAATATTTCTGGGTATTCGACTTCTCGACTCTGTGCACTCTCTACAACAACAGTCCTCAAAACACGTCCCTTAGTTGATAAGTCCTAAGTTTTTAACTAGCCTACGCACACCTTTCACGACTTCTATGACTCACTTGCAATTCTCTTGAAATGAGAACAACAGTATCCCTCCTGAGCTTTCAAAGATAAAATCTAAACCTTCGTCAATGCACTCCTTGTAGGAACATTTCTCACTCAGGATGAGAAACAATTGAAACTCATTCTCTCTCTCTCAGAATTCAAACATTCAACATGAAATCATACATACACATAGAATTCAAGCAAATGCATAACCAAAGAGAATAAACAACTGTAAGCATACCATTCACCATGTAAAGAAAGAAAACATCATACCACCATGAAATCTGATTCAAAGCTTCATATATTGATTCAAA
>ML777301.1:992091-1010414 GCA_009831015.1 Picea engelmannii | reverse complement strand
AGAAATAATTTCTTTCTCATTTATCTCTCTTGCATGAAAGGGTTGTGTATGATATATAACTTGATCATTGAACAACTTGTTATGACCCATGAATTGTAATGTAATAACACTACAACAAAACAGGCCATTAGCGCCTAGTTTAGCGTCAAATTTTAATGCATTTGCGGGCATGAATTGGGCCAATGGGATGGTGCAAAACCTGACACTAAATGACATGTTCACCTAGGTGTCGGATTTAGCTCCCAGTTTAGCTCCCTCTTTAGTGCCAGGTTTTGCTCCCTCTTTAACACCTAGTTTTGCTCCCTTTTTAGTGCCCAGTTTTGCTCCTTATTTAGCGCCCAATTTTTCTCCCGATTTAGCGCCTAGTTTAGCGCCTAAACTGAGATATAGCTCTCTAATTAACACCCAAAATAGCTCCTTGTTTAGCTCCTATTTTAGCGCCTAATTTATCTCTAGGTGTGGCACCTAATTTAGCTCCTGGTTTATCTCTTGGTTTAGCGCCTAGTTTAGCTCTAGGTGTAGCTCCTAGTTTAGCTGCTAGGTTAGGACCTAGTTTAGCTCATGGTTTAGCTCCTAGTTTAGTGCCTATTTTAGCTCCACATGTGGTGCCTAATTTATCTCATGGTTTAGTGCCTATTTTAGCTCTAGGTGTGGCGCCTAATTTATCTCCTGGTTTAGCTCCTGGTTTAGTGCCTAGTTTAGATCTAGTATGATATCTCCCATGTTGAAATCTCCAATGTTGGCATTCGACCTAAACTCCCTACTTGTTCTTCTCCTTATATGTAGGTGGTTGACTTTTTCTGTTCTAACTTTCCTTCCGTATCTACACTACATCTTTCTAGCATATTTTGCAATACTTTGAGAGAGGATGGATCATTTAGTAATTTTACGCATGATTGAAAAAATCCTTCGATTGTACTTACTTGTCCCAGGGGCTGCATTTCTTTGGTATGATCAAATGATGGAGGCATATTGTACTCTAGTACTTCCTTATTATGATGTGCGATTGAGGTTGACTTTGTGTCAGGCTTAAGAAATTCTTGTCTCGCTTGCCTAAATATATCCTTCTCATTTTGCATGTCAAATTGCTTCCTTGATTCGACATTCTTCTTCACCCAATGATGTTGTACTGGCTATTTTTGTACTACGTCGTTCCATGTTTTAGGTCCTCCACGCGTAACTATGTTGATGTTTCTTCCTTCATCCCTCACTTCTGCTAAAATCCATTGAACATTCTGATTGTTTTGATTCCTCTTTTCTTGTATCTTCCCTAATAACATAGGACATTCTTCCGTGTCATGATCCGATGCACGACAACACATACAAGTCACTGGTGGAAGTGGACATTCTCTGGCATAGTGTCCTGGTTATTGATATTTGTGACTTACCACTAGTCCTCTACCTCTTCCAAAGCCTCCTCTTTCTCTTCCTCCGCCTCTGTAGCTAGCTCGATCCCAACATGGCGTGTTATACTGAACATAACCATCCTCTAACCCAGAAATGAATTACAGTCAGGTTGGTGGGTGGGAAGACCTCCTTAAGAGTTAACGAGGGATGGGTTGTGTAAGAACTCATCCGTAAGGCTTCCAAGCTTGACCGTTGACCGGGAATTCGAGCCACACGTGACCCTGCTGAAAGAGGCGAGAAGGGAAGGTGTTGTGGGTAGAGGGAAGAACACGCTTGCAAAGAGTGCAGAGACAGGAAGTGAATATCGGGGATTCAAGGAAGAATGGAAAAAATAAGCATTTTGGATACAGGAAATGGAAAAGAAGGTTATGATACAATCTAATAAACGAGGCTAGTCCTCCTTGCTTGGTATCTTATAAACCATTGCCAGGATCCTGCAGGAAGAGGAGAGTAACCTCTGTCCCTATTGTGGCTTAGAGAGAAGAAAAGGATGTCTTGCAGAGCATTGTGGTCTAGCTCGGGGGTGGCTAGTGGTAAATTTGTTTGGAGTGACTGAACCTATGGTTGGGTGGAAACAGGCACCCCTTCCAGTAGTTGCTTCACATTGTCTGATTTTGATAAGTCTTTTCTCGACCTTAATTGTTGAGTTAGAATGATGAATGATTTCTTGGTTTATATATATATATATATGCATGTATGACCATCTCTGTGTGAAATGGATATGTTATCCGTATGATTCCATCTCCTTGGGAACTCATACTTCCCATTGATAAACTGTATGCCCAGTTTCACTCCGGAGGGCTTCCTGAGCATAAGTCGTAAAATGGTCGAGATAGGAAATATCGTATAGACCTGAAACCAACGGTATGAAGAGAATACTCTCCCCTGTCCCCATGCCGTGTAAATTTCCATACCCAAGTTCCTAACCCATTCGGGGTGAGAACTCAGGAAAATAGTGATAGGAAAATACAGAAAGGGAAAGTTTTTCCTTTTTCAAAGGACTGATGGACGAGATTCATCCGGAAGGAGCCAAGGGATGTCATGGTTGTTGGCTATGGGAAAGAGCATGGGATTTAACCCCTTCTAACCCTCGGATCCACGAGTTCCAAGTTCGTGTATCGGGAAGGTCACGGGTTGGGGCGACCAAAACCTCTGAAAACCAAAGTCGCGAAGTAACCTCAACCATTGTATCTATGAGTTTGGAGTTCGCGCACAGGGAGAGGACAGATCTTGTTCATCGGATCTATGTGCGGAGGACCATAGCAGTGAGATCCACAGGAAAGTGGATGAGGTATAAGCCTTTGAAAGTGTAGAGGAGAGTGGACTTTTGCGAAGTCCCGAAGTTTCAAAGTTAATCGGAATCATCCATCATCAGAGGACAGGTGGCAGTAGATCTGGGAGTTTGAGGATTCAGACCTCGAAAGATTTGTAAGGAGCAGATGAGAATACCCAAGGATCTGGGAGCCACAACAATCCTAGCCATCTGCTGTGAAGGGACACATGGTGAGAGATCGACATTTCACTGAATTGCAACTCGGGAAGTGAGAGATAGGAATCGTGGCGATTTGATCGCAGCCATTGATCGTAGAGAGGACGTGGAACATTGATTTTCCAAGGAGATATCAGGGATTGAGAGAAGGAAGGTGATCGGCCCTCCATCTTCACTAAACGTGAAGTCTCGATTCACGAAGAGTTGATCTAAGTTGTTGGGTCGCAGGAGATTGTGGACCATTGATCTGACATCAGGATTTCAGATTTCAGGATTCCAAAGAAAGGAGATGGAATAATTTCCACCTTCACGATACACGAAGTCCCGAAGCGCTTGAGGGTTGGGCCCCAAGTCATAACGAGGGGTCATATGGATGGAGGTAAAAGAACAGAGCTAGCATTGGGATAGGCTCTTAGTTCGGGAGTTCGGGATTTAGGTGAGTCAAGGTTGGCTCGAATGTGAATACCCGACGACAGGAGTCATGAAGTGCCTTTTAGTTAGGCTTGTGGTAACGGGTAGTGGTCACATGGAGGGGGGGGCTTGCGCTTGGTGCTTTTTCGGGTGGGAGAACAAAAAAAAAAAATTATAGGCTTTACACTATAGAAGCTCATTTATAAGGGTGGGTGTGTTACAAATTGGTATTAGATCATGGTTAGAGCACTTGGTCTGTTTGGGCTCATAGACGAGTTGCGTAATGACCACATTAAGTGGTTTAAAGGGTGATATCCTACCTTACTCCCTTCCTAAAAAGTGTGGTTAAGCCCTTAGTATAGAAAATAAGGACATCTTACTATTGTGTGTGTATGTATTTAAGAAATGTGAATTATATGTTAGTTATGAACTAATATAATGTTATCTAACAACAAGTGTTTTGTCTGCATTCAAGCGGTCGATCAACCGCAGGAAACTAAAATCATATAGAATGGTGACGCACCACAAAGTGGGCGATGGCTCACATAATAGATATGAAGAGTCTGACGAGAGGAGGGCGGTAGAGACCCCTTTGGACCTGGCTGAGACTGTGAGGAGTCTTGTGGCTGAATTACAAAGCTGCAAGGCTGACAACAAGAGATTGATAAAAGAGCAAGAGAAGAAAATGGAAATTAATGGAGTCTTTCTATAGATTTTATCCAACATACAAAGACAACTGTAGCATGGATGTGACACCATTCATGTGGATCGATGACAGACAAAGAGGAGTCGAATTCCACCCGAGATACAAAAACATGGCCCTTTAAGTGGTCGCACTAGGAGGAGTACCTCGAGAAAGGTCCAACTTGGAGGCAGGGGACAAGCGTCAGATGAATCCTATGGAAAGGAAACTGGTGACTCAAATGGATCTACTAGTAGTAGAATTAGTTCAAATTCTCAAAGAAAATGGAAGACACAAAAGCATTCCAAAATTCATAATCTAAAAGAATTCAGGAAGTCCAAACCACCCTCTTTCAAAGGTGAGATTAAGAAGGGAGAGGAGGTAGAGGCCTAGCTGCTTGGACTAAAAATGTATTTCAGAGGCCATGACTTCTCTGAAAACTTGAAGGCCTGAATATCCACTTTCAAACTGAATGGAAAGGCTTCCATTTGGTGGGAAGACCTTAAGAATGTCAAAGAGATTCATGAAGAGGACCTATATTGGGAACGTTTTGAGAAATACTTCAGGAAGAAGTATCTGTCGGAAAAATATCTCGATGAGAAGACTAAAGAGTTCTATGAACTCAAGCTGGGGAAACTCACCATAGAGGAATATGTCAGTAGATTCCTTGAGTTGTTGAGGTACGTACGCTACATAAAAGTGGAAAAGGAAAAGGTGGAACGATTTATCGGTGGGCTACCTAAGGAATATCATAATAGAACTGAGTTTGACAAGCCAAAGACCCTAGAAGACACTATCTGAAAGGCAAGATATTGTTATGAATATCTTGGGCTTCAGACAGAACCTCGTGAAGGCTGGAAGTAGAAGAATAGTTCGGGGTTCTAGAAAAAGGGGTTTAAACCCCCAAGATTTAAAAACTATAACAAGGATTCAAGGATGATATTTCCTTCCCAAAGTGTATGCTAGCAGAATTTCCCCTCCCAGAGCGGAAATAAACCTTTTGGATCAATCCCAGGAAGGATGAATAACCCAAGGAAAGAACCCTTGAAATTTTGGGTTTGTGGAGAAGAACATCTACTGAGGGACTGTCCGCACAGACAATAGAACAGTAGGAGAATTTAAAATGTCCAAGAAGCCACCACTGTTAATGAGGTGGCCAGGAGTATGGCACAAATTTATGCAGCCGTGGATAACAAACAAGACGAGCACCAAGCTTTAGTGGTGGATATGGAAGGTGTGATCGCCAACCATCTAGTATCTATTTTAATTGACCTTGGTTCAAATTTGAGTTATGTGGCCCCTTGAGTTGTTGATAAGTGTAAATTACAGCCACATAAACATGCTAAGCCATGGTTGGTACAGTTAGCCACTAGCACCAAAAGAAAAATAGTGGAGGTCATACCAACTTTCCAATTCACTGTGGATGGATTTCCCACCCAAGCTAACCTTAACATACTTCCCGTAGGATCATATGACCTGGTGATTGGTATGGACTAGCTAGATGCATATAAAACTAAGTTGTATTGTTATCACAAAACCTTAGAATGTGTAAATGAAGAAGGAAGAAAGATAAACCTCCAAGGGATTCAGAAGCATGTCTCAGTGAGACGAATATCAACCCTTCAAATGAAAAACTATTGCAGAAAGGGGTGTCCTCTATATCCAATACAGGTGTTGGGATATGTTGAGGATGACAGGCCAAGCCTAGAAGACCACCCCATACTAAGAGAGTATAGATATGTGTTTCCAGAAGAGGTATCAGGTATACCTCCAAGAAGTGACATTGACTTCTCAATAGAACTTGCACTTGGAGCGGTACTAATATCTAGGACCCCCTATAGGATGAGTACACCCGAGATAGTTGAAATCAAACTACAGCTAAAGGAAATGATGGACAAAATCTACATCCGGCCTAGCATGTCTCCATAGGGAGCACCAGTCTTGTTTGTGAAGAAGAAATATGGTACATTCCGATTGTGCATAGATTATAGGCAACTCAATAAGGTAACCATAAAGAACAAATACCCCTTACCCAGAATCGATTACTTGTTCTAACAATTGGGGGGTGCTACCATTTTCTCAAATATTGACTTGAGATATGGAAAGCATCAAATCGAAATCAAGGATGAAGACATAACCAAAACCACATTCAGGACAAGATATGGTCACTACAAATTTGTGGTAGTACCATTTGGATTAACCAATGCCACTGACACCTTTATGTGCTTGATGAACAATGTACTTAGCAAATTCCTAGACAAGTTTGTATTGGTTTTTATTGATGATACCTTTTCTACTCCAAGAATAGAGAGGAACATGAGGAACATCTTGGACTTGTACCTCGAGTGCTAAGAGATCAGCATCAACTCTACGCCAAATTTAGCAAGTGTGCCTTTTTCCAGAATCAAATACATTACTTGGGCCATCTCATATCTGAAGAAGGGGTAGCAGTAGACCCTGACAAGATCAGATCCATCATGGAATGGCCTACCCCAAAGGATGTTTTGGATATCAGATCCTTTATGGGTTTAGCAGGATTATAAAAGGGTTTTCCAAGATTGGTTGTCCAATCACTACCCTCCAAAGGAAGGGGGTTAAATTCATTTGGACACTGGAATGTGAAGAAATTTTTCAGTCACTAAAATAAATTATGACCCATGCGCTCGTGTTGAAGATCACTGATACCGATAAGGACTTCCTCATGTGCACAGATGCCTGCAAGGAAGGACTCATAGGAGTCCTTATGCAAGATGGAAGTGTAGTTTGCTATGAATCTCAAAAGTTGAATGAACATGAAGTCAACTATGTGACCCATGACCTAGATTTGGCCGCCATAGTGCACGCTTTAAAAATATGGAGGCATTACCTCCTGGGTAGGAAATTTGTACTTATGACAGACCACTATGGATTGCAGCACCTGTTTGACCAACCAAAACTCAATGCTAGACAAGCTAGGTGGATGTCCCTCCTTAGCGACTTTAATTTCGAAATCAAACATATCAGAGAAAAGGAAAATAAGGTGGTCAATGCCCTTAGCAGAAGTATGAAAACAATTCACCTAGTAGCGGTGGGAACTTGGGAGATGAATGTCAGGGAAAGAGTCAGGAATGCATAAGAAACAGACGCATTCTTCCAGACTATGACCTCGTACCTGTAGCAAGAACCCGCAGGACTAAAGTATGAAGGCTACCAGATTCTAGATGGAGGTCTGCTGACTTACCGAAACATGATATATATTCCAAGGTTTGATGTCTTGAAGAGGTTCATAATGGATGAATTGCACAAGAGAACATACACCGACCATCTGGGCTATCAAAGGATGTTCAGGGCCACTAGGAAACAATTCTATTGTCCTAGATTGAAGAAAGACATAGCCGAGTATTTAGCTAAATGTCTAGAGTGCCAGCAAGTTAAAGCAGAACACCAACAACCAGTAGGATTATTACAACCTCTACCAATCCTAGAATGGAAATGGGAGACCATATCCATGGATTTCATCATCGGATTACCAATATCGTCCAGGCAGAATGATGCCATCATAGTAGTAGTGGATAAATTGAGCAAGTCCACTCATTTTATTCCCATCAAATTGACTTGCAAAGAAATAGATATTGCCAACATATTCATGAAGGAGATATTCAGACTACATGGAATTCCTAAGGAGATCGTGACTGACAGAGACGCAAAATTTACTTCAAACTTTTGGAAATCCTTGATGGTTGGCCTGGAGACCAAATTATTGTTTAGCACAGCTTATCATCCTCAAGCCGATGGACTGATGGAATGAGTGAACCAAATACTAGAAGAAATGCTAAGGATGCATTTAATGCATCAACCTAAAAAGTGGGAATATTACCTACCACTGATGGAATTTGCCTACAACAACAGCTACCAAGAATCACTAAAGATGATCCATTTTGAAGCCCTCTATGGTAGGTTGTGCAACACTCTAGTCAGTTGGAGTAATCCCATGAACAGATTTACGATTGGACTCAACTTGTTGAAATAAATGGAAATACAAGTGATTTAGATAAAGCAAAATCTGAAAATCGCTCAGAATAGACAGAAAATTTATGCCGACAGAAAGAGAACCCCCAGAGAATTCAAGACAAGAGACCACATCTATCTCAGAGTTAGGCCTAGGAATATTTCCTTGAGGATGGGATCTTGTGCCAAGTTGGCACCTTGGTATTTTGGACCTTTTCAAGTTCTAGATAGAGTGGGACCTGTAGCCTATAGGCTATCACTTCCTCCCACAGTAAAAGTACAAAATGTTTTCCATGTTTCATTGTTGAAGAAATATGTACATGAATCTAATCATATAATTGACTGGTTTGTGATACAGGTGGAACTGGAGGGAGAATTCCTGCCAGAACCTCAATGCATACTAGACAAGAAGGAAACCCCACTCAAGAACCGAACCATTGCACATGTCAAGGTGCAGTGGAAACACTTTGGCCCAGATGAGGCAACATGGGAAATGGAGGATGCCATGGGATAGGAATACCCATTTTTGTTCACTTATGTATATACATAACATATTAATAGATAGAACTTCAAAGATGATGTTCCTTTAAGCAGGAGGGAATTGTGACACCCTGTTTCCCCCAGTTTGTAAATATAACTATAAATGGCCAAAAGACTATGGAAAACTGTTTATCTGTGAATATTGATTCAATGGACCTTTGTTTGAAAGGTAGATGAATGTGAACCTAATTATTCACTAAGAAAATGGACAAGTGTTGCATGACTAATGGAAGGGGAGTGTACTTAGAAATACCATGAATTCTATCAAAGAGATGGTGAAGGGGACCATGAATAGTTGTGTTAAAATTCACCAAACCAATACATTACTGAATTTAATTGCTCAGGACCATAAATTTCCTATGACCCAGAAATGAATTACAGTCAGGGTGGTGGGTGGGAAGACCTCCTCAAGAGTTAATGAGGGATGGGGTGTGTAAGCACTCATATGTAAGGCTTCCAGACTTGATGCCGCAGACCCCTAAACCCTCAGGTACAAGGTATGCACAAGATCGTTCTAATCTGCCCTTGAGTCTAATTTACTCTTTGATTTCCCCTCAGGGAAGATCCCATACACTCACGGTGTATCCACAGGTCCTTATGAATTGGGCCTGCATGTACAAACACCAGGTGCCAACCTAAATCCCTTTAATCACAATAGCATCATTCCCTTTACTAAAATGGGGCTTTAGGTTTTGCGATTTGACGACCCTTGTTGTCGAGGGTTCCTATCTCTACAACTTTCGAAACCCAAATTGTCGAACTCCGATGCACTCAACAAAGGTTGGATTCCCAACGCGCTTCTCACTTCATCGGGGTTTCGAACTTCGCGACTTCGTGAACCCAGATGCAAGGTTCCCATTCCTTCAACCTCCGAACCCCGAAACAGACAACAAGGTTTGACTCTGTCGATTTACGAAGACACGCCACCTGTCACCCTTGCGGTCCCCACCTGATAGGTGTGCCAGGCATTCACACGAGCTCTCGGCTTTCCCCACTTCGAAACTCCGACAGTTGAAACTGACTCCTCTCAAACCCCGAGCTCCCGATGTGCCAAAATCTTGAATTCCATGTCGATTCCTATCGCAACTCACGACTTCGAGACTTTCGTTCCACTGTGCTCAACTCTTGGTCGTCGGGATCCCCCGAATGATGAAATGATATGACGGCTTGTGCAAAGAACGATCAACGGTCCACGTTGATTCTTACCTCCCAAAGTATGGATTCATCCAACACTTATCCTTCTTGCAACTTCACTGGAATCCCACGGTCCTTGTGGTTTCGTGAATTCTCCATAGAGAATTCTGACCGCGCATTGCTCCTGGAAAACTTCCATGAAATGAACTAGTGTTCTTCTATGGGAACTTAACTTCTGCTAGATGACTTCGAACCTCATCTCCCTTTGAAGTAGTTCAACCTTCATCCTCCTTTGAAATGCTCAAAGGCGTTAACTGTCCTGAGCTTTCTCCAGCAACTTCAAGCCTCGAAAGAACTCTTGCACACACTCCTTGCGGCAACCTTTCGAATACTTTTTGGTATTCGACCTCTCGAATCTGTGCACTCTCTGCAACAATAGTCCTCAAAACCCTTCCCTTAGTTGAAAAATCCTAATATTTCAACCATCCTGCGCACACCTTGCATGGATTTTGTGCCTCACTTACACTTCTATTGAAATGGGAACAATGATATCCCTCCTGAGCTTTCAGAGATAAACTCTGAATCTTTGTCAACGCACTCCTTGTGGACGTTTCACTGCACTCCTTGCAGGAACTTTTCTCACTCAAGATGAGAAACAATTGAAACTCATTCTCTCTCTCTCAAACTTCAAACATTCAACATGAAATCATACATACACACAACATTCAAGCAAATGCATAACCAAAGTGAATAAACAACTGTAAGTATACCATTCACCATGTAGAGATAGAAAACATCATACCAACATGAAATCTGATTCAAAGGTTCATATATTAATTCAAAGCTCCTGTACATGGACTTATTCTCTACAAATCTCTCTCTTTTCTTCTCTATTCTAATGTGTTAATGATAATGTTACAATGATACAAGAATGAGGGTGTCTATATCCGTTTTCCCTCCTACTCTCTAAATTGTCTAATCTTATTAATTCAAACCGACCTACTTTCATTAACTGGCTTAAATGCCTTAATACAAAAGACAGACGAGAGGATTTCCCTAGGTCTATTTACAATCTCCAAAGTATAAATGTGAGTACATTCCTCTTACCTATTACATTAATGAATTTGTTTCAAAATTCAAAACGGGTCTTTATGAAAACGTGCTCTTTTCTTCCTCCGCGCGTCCAACTATTTCTTTGGCTTAGTCATGCGCTTTGGGCTTTGTACGATGCTCCTGCATCATACTCCCTCGCTTGAGAATTTTCATGAACTCTTGTTCATGAGCTCTTGCATGGTCTATCCATGCTTCTGAATTTCTGCTTCATCTTCCCAGCTGGCATCTTCAACTGAATGTCCCTTCCGTTTGACCAAGTATTCAAAATACTCTTTCCTCCTGGTCTTCTTTCTAATGCGCTTGTCAATTATGCTTTCCATCTGTGGCTTTTCAGCTACATGCATTTGTTTAGTACATTGAACCTCTATCGGTTCATCCTCTTCTCCTGCTTCTCCATCTCTGTAAGGGTACAAATCCGCAACGTTGAATATCAGTGAAATTCTGATCCCATCGGGTAATTCAATCTCATATGTGTTTGCCCCAAATTTCTTCAAGACCTTGCATGGCCCAATCTTTTTTATTTTCAATTTGTTATGTGTTCCCTTTGGGAACCTTTCCTTCCTCAGATGTGCAAGAATCAGATCACCAACTTGAAATTGAATTTATCGCCTATGTTGATTTGCTCTACGCTTTTATTATTGGTTTGAACTCTACAATCGCTCCTTGACTTGGCTGTGAAGCTCCTTCATTGCTTCTAGAAAATTCTCTGCGCTAACAGTCCTGAGTTCTTTTTGTTCCGAATTTCTCAATTCAGAAACTCCCCTTGGTTGCATTCCATATACAATTTGGAATGGACTCTGCCCTGTGGTTCTATTGATTGAATCATTGTAAGCAAATTCCGCCTGTGGCAGAATGTGATCCCACTAACTGTGTTGTTCAGTCACTGACCGTGTTGTGGTCTCACCTTTTTATCCTTAATTGGAAACAACATGTGAGTTCTCCCATTCTTCTTCAGGGTGTATGTGTTCTTCCTCCCATCATGAACTACATTTCTGTCATATTCCCACAGTCTACCCAGTAATAGATGACAAACATCCATGGGAATGGCATCACACAATATTTCATCCTTATATCCCCCTATTTTAAATTCAACTAAACATTGTTTAGTGACATTTCCCTGATGTCCTTTTTGTAGCCATGAAACTTTGTATGGGTTTGGATGTACAATAGTCTCTATCTCCAGCTTTTATACCATCTTTGTAGAAGCGATATTGTCTGTGCTACCACTGTCCACTATGACTTTGCATACCCTATCTTTGGTTTTGCAAGCAGTCCGAAATAGACTGTTCCTTTGGGATGGGTTTGTTGCCTCCTTCTTTGGCTTCAAGATATTTTCCTCATCATCAAGGATCTTCCGCCCTCAGCATCTTCTGCATCAACATTTCATCTTTGTGCTTCGACAATGTGAGTTTCACCACCTTCTTTATTTCTGTCTAGACATTTATAAGATTTATGTCCATTTTTCCCACAGAAAAAACATTTCACTTCACCTCCTTGGCCTCTTCCTCTTCCTCTAGCTCGAGGAAAAGTATTTCTATCAGCATATTTCCCTCTCTATGAGCTTCCTCCTCTCTCATGCTGAGTTTGAGGTTTCTTCCCCTCTTCTTGAGGTCTCTGATTTTTGTCACGGGCAACTGCTTTGCCTCTAGCTTGATTTCTGCCTCGACCTCTTTGACCTTGCTTTTGGCTCAGCTTCTCTTCAGCTTTCAGAGCCATCTGATAAGCATCTTCTACTATCCGAATGATCATCATGCTCATCTCATCTTGGATGTCATATCTCAGACCATTCATGTACCTGGAAACCTTTTCATCATCGCTCTCCTGATGACCCACTCTGATGTTTAGCTTGTAGAATTCTTTAGTGTACTCCTTCACTAACATCAACTTCTATCTCAAATTCTACATCCCCCGAAACAGAGTAATTTGATAATCCTTGGGGATGAATTTGGCTTTCATTTTTGCAACCATTCTATCCCAACTTTTGATTTTCTTCTTGCCTTTGCAACGTCTGTCAGCCTGCAGTTCATCCCACCATAATGTTGCATGCCGTTTAAGCCTTGTAACAACATGTTTGAATTTTCTATCTTCCTCAACATCCTCATAGTCAAAGTATTTATCCACAGCTCTAATCTAGTCTAGAAGCTCTTTAACATCTAGGTTTCCATCATACATGGGAATTTCCATTTTTCCCTGGCACCTATCCTTGCGACAACCTTGAATAGGCGTTCGTCTATAGCATCTTCGACTATGAATTCTTCTCCATGTCCAGCTTCATTTTCACTGTCAGCCTCATTGATATCCCCAGTGTCGACTGTGCACCTCTGTGTTGTCTCCATGGCATCAAGCCTGGCATGTAATTCACGCATTTCCCTTTCCACTGTTGGATCAAGCATTGGTATATCTCTTCTTCTCGGTGGCATGGCTGAGAAATGTTCCTCTTTTCTCTGCTATAGAAAGAAAAGAACTTTTCTAGGCTCTGATACCAAACTTGTCACAGAACCCTAAACCCTCAGGTCCAAGGTCCACACAGGATTGTTCTAATCTGCTCTTGAGTCTAATTTACTCTTTGATTTCCCCTCGGGGAAGATCCCATACACTCACAGTGTATCCATGGGTCCTTATGAATTGGGCCTGCATGAACAAACACCAGGCACCAACCCAAATCTCCTTAATCACAATAGATTCATTCCATTTACTAAATTGGGGCTTCACGTTTCACGATTTCACGATCCCTGTTCTTGAGGGTTCCTATCTCTACAACTTCTGAAACCCGAATTGTCAAACTCTGATGCACTCAACAAAGGTTGGCTTCCCAATGGGCTTCTCACTTCATCAGGGTTTCGGACTTCACGATTTCGTGAACCTAGATGTAAGGGTCCCAGTCCTTCAACCTCCGAACCCTGAAATAGTCAACAAGGTTTGACTCCGCCGATTTACGAAGACACGCCACCTGTCACCCTTGCGATCCCCCCCTGATAGATGTGCCACACATTCACACAAGCTCTCAGATCTCACCACTTCGCAACTCTGGTAGTTGAAACTGACTCCTCTCAAGCCCTGAGCTCCCGAAGTGCTGAAATCCTGAATTCCACGTCGATTCCTATCGCAACTCACAACTTCGGTACTTTCATTCCACTACGCTCAACTCTTGGTCGTCAGGATCCCAAAAATGATGAAATGATCTAATGACTTGTGAAAATCACGATCAACATGGATCTTACCTCCCTAAGGATGGATTCATCCAAAACTTATCCTTCTTACAGCTTCACTGGAATCCCACATTCCTCGCGGTTTCGTGAATTCTCCACAGAGAATTCTGACCGCTTGTTTCTCCTGGACAACTTCCGCAAAATGAACCAGTGTTCTTCTTTGGGAACTTAACTTCTACTGGATGACTTCGACCCTCGTCTCCCTTTGAAGTAGTTCAACCTTCGTCCTCCTTTGAAATGTTCAAAGGTGTTATCTCTCCTAAGCTTTCTCCAACAACTTCAAGCCTCGAAAGAACTCCTGCACGCACTCCTTGTGGAAACCTTTCGAATACTTCTTGGTATTCAACCTCGAAACTTTGTACACTCTCTGCAACAATAGTCCTCAAAACCCTTCCCTTAGTTGATAAGTCCTAAGCTTTCAACTAGCCTGCGCACACCTTGCACGGCTTCTTTGACTCACTTGCACTTCTGCTGAAATGAGAACAACGGTATCCCTCCTGAGCTTTCAGAGATAAACTCTGAACCTTCGTCAATGCACTCCTTGCAGACATTTCACTGCACTCCTTGCAGGAACTTTTATCACTCAAGATGAGAAACAATTGAAACTCATTCTCTCTCTCTCAGAATTCAAACATTCAACATGAAATCATACATACACACATAATTCAAGCAAATGCATAACCAGAGAGAATAAACAACTGTAAGCATACCATTCACCATGTAAAGATAGAAAACATCATACCACCATGAAATCTGATTCAAAGCTTCACATATTAATTCAAAGCTCCTGTACATGGACTTCTTCTCTACAACTCTCTCTCTTTTCTTCTCTATGCTAATGTTTTAATGATAATGTTACAATGATACAAGAATGAGGGTGTCTATATCTATTTTCCCTCCTACTCTCTAAACTATCTAATCTTATTAATTCAAATCTACCTACTTTCATTAACTGGCTTAAATGCCTTAATACAAAAGACAGACGAGAGGATTTCCCCAGGTCTATTTACAATCTCCAAAGTATAAA
Source organism: Picea engelmannii (assembly GCA_009831015.1). NCBI lineage: Eukaryota > Viridiplantae > Streptophyta > Pinopsida > Pinales > Pinaceae > Picea > Picea engelmannii. Next base: position 995,415 of record ML777301.1, on the reverse strand, counting down.
TGCGAATACATTCCTCTTAACTATTACATTAATGACTTTGTTCAAAATTCAAAATGGGTCTTTATGAAAACATGATCTTTTCTTCCTCCGCGCGTCCAACTATTTCTTTGGCTTAGTCGTGTGCTTTGGGATTTTCATGATGCTCCTGCATCACTTGACCACTGACTGGGAATTTAGGCCACAAGAGACCCTGATGAAAGAGGCAAGAAGGGAAGGTGTAGTGGGCAGAGGGAAGAACATGCTTGCAAAGAGTGCAGAGATGGGAAGTGAATCTCGGAGATTCAAGGAAGAATGGAAAAACTAAACATTTTGGAAACATGAAATAATAGAGAAGGTTATGATACAAGCTGATAATCGAGGCTAGTCCTCCTTGCTTGGTATCGTATAAACTATTGCTAGGATCCTGCGGGAAGAGGAGAGTAACCTCTGTCCCTATTGTGGCTAAGCGAGAATAAAAGTTTGTGTTGTAGAGAATCATGGTCTAGCTCGGGGGTGGCTAGTGGTAAATTCGTTTGGAGTGATTAAGCTTATGGCTTGGTAGAAACATGAAAACCTTCTAGTAGTCGCTTCACATTGTCTGATTCTAATAAGTATTTTCTCAACCTTAATTGTTGAGTTAGAATGATGAATGATTTCTTGGATTTTCTCGACCTTAATTGTTGAGTTAGAATGATGAATGATTTCTTGGATTTTACATATAAATGATTGTTGAGTTAGAATGATGAATGATTCTAATATGCCTTCAAGGAAGGACTCAGAGGAGTCCTTATGCAAGAAGGGAGCGTAGTTTTCTATGAATCTCAAAAATTGAATGAACATGAAGTCAACTATGTGACCCATGATCTAGATTTGGATGCTATAGTGCATGCTTTGAAAATGTGGAGGCATTACCTCCTGGGTAGGAAATTTGTACTTATGACAGACCATTGTGGATTGCAGCACCTGTTTGACCAACCAAAACTCAATGCTAGACAAGCTAGGTGGATGGCCCTCCTTAACGATTTTGATTTCAAAATCAAACATATCATAGGAAAGGAAAATAAGGTGGTCGATGCCCTTAGCAGAAGTATGAAAACAATTCACCTGGAAGCAGTGGAACTTGCGAGATGAATGTCAGGGAAAGAGTCGGGGATGCACAAGAAACAAACACATTCTTCCAGATCATGACCTCATACCTACAGCAATAACTTGTAGGGATAAAGTATGAAGGCTACCAGATGCTAGATGGAGGTCTACTGACTTACTGAAACATGATATATATTCCAAGTTGTGATGCCTTGAAGAGGTTCATAATGGATGAATTGCACAAGAGAACATACACCGACCATTCGAGCTATCAGAAGATGGTCAGGGCCACCAGGAAATAGTTCTATTGGCCTGGATTGAAGAAAGGCATAACCAAGTATTTAGCTAAATGTCTAGAGTGCCAACAAGTTAAAGAAGAAGACCATCACCCAGTAGGATTATTACAACCTCTACCAATCCCAAAATGGAAATGGGAGACCATCTCCATGGATTTTATCATTGGATTACCAACATCGGCCAGGCAGAATGATGCCATCATGGTAGTAGTGGATAAATTGAGCAAGTCTGCTCATTTTATTCCCGTCAAATCGAATTGCAAGGAGATAGATATTGCCAACATATTCATGAAGGATATATTCAGACAACATGGAATGCCTAAGGAGATCGTGACTGACAGAGACACAAAATTTACTTCAAACTTTTGGAAATCCTTGATGGTTGGCCTGGAGACCAAATTATTGTTTAGCACAACCTATCATCCTCAAACTAATGGATGAATGGAAAGAGTGAACCAAATACTAGAAGACAAGCTAAGGATGCATGTATTTCATCAACCTAAAAAGTGGGAAGATTACCTACCATTGATGGAATTTGCCTTCAACAACGGCTACCAAGAATCACTAAAGATGAGCCCTTTCAAAGCCCTCTATGGTAGGTTGTGCAACACTCTAGTCAGTTGGGGTAATCCCGTGAACAAAATCATGATTGGACCTAGCTTGTTGAAATAAATGGAACAACAAGTGATTTAGATAAAGCAAAATCTGAAAATCGCTCAGAATAGATAGAAAATTTATGCTGATCGAAAGAGAACCCCGAGAGAATTCAAGACAAGAGACCATGTCTATCTCAGAGTTAGGCCTCGGAAGAGTTCCCTGAGGATGGGAGCTTGTGCCAAGTTGGCACCTCGGTATTGTGGACCTTTTGAAGTTCTAGATAGAGTGGGACTGGTAGCCTATAGGCTATCACTTCCTCCCATAGTAAAATCACATAATGTTTTCCATGTTTCATTGCTAAATAAATATGTACATGATTCTAATCATATAATTGACTGGTCTGTGATCCAGGTGGAACCCGAGGGAGAATTCCTGCCAGAACCTCAACGCATATGAGACAGGAAGGAAACCCCACTCAGGAACCGAACTATTGCACAGGTCAAGGTGCAGTGGAAACACTTTGGCCTAGATGAGGCCACATGGGTAATGGAGGATGCCATGAGATAGGCATACCCATTTTTGTTCACTTCTATACATACAGAACATGTTAATAGATAGAACATCGAGGATGATGTTCCTTTAATGGGGAGGGAATTGTGACACCCTGTTTTCCCCAGTTTGTAAATATAACTATAAATGGCCAAAAGGCTATGGAAAACTTTATATGTGTGAATATTGATTCGATGCACCTTTGCTTGAAAGGTAGATGAATGTGAACCTAATTATTTATGAAGAAAATGGACAAGTGTTGTGTTAAAATTCACCAAACCAATACATTACTGAATTTAATTGCTCAGGACCAGAACTGTCCTCTGACCCAAAAATGAATTAAAGTCAGGCTAGTGGGTGGGAAGACCTCCTCAAGAGTTAATGAGGGATGGGGTGTGTAAGCACTCATCCGTAAGGCTTCTAGACTTGACCATTGACTAGGAATTCGGGCCAGACACGACCTTGATCAAAGAGGTGAGAAGGGAAGTTGTGGTAGGCAGAGGGAAGAACATGCTTGCAAAGAGTGTAGAGACAGGAAGTGAATCTCGAGGATTCAAGGAAGAATGGAAAAACTAATCATTTTGGAAACAGGAAATAGTAGAGAAGGTTATGATACAAGCTGATAAGCGAGGCTGGTCCTCCTTGCTTGGTATTTTATAAACCATTACTAGGATCCTGTGGGAAGAGGAGAGTAACCTCTGTCCCTATTGTGGCTAAGAGAGAATAAAAGTTGGTGTTGCAAAGAATTGTGGTCTAGCTCGGGGGTGGCTAGTGGTAAATCTGTTTGGAGTGATTAAGCTTACGGCTTGGTGGAAAC
>ML777301.1:979301-991247 GCA_009831015.1 Picea engelmannii | reverse complement strand
ATGTCCAATTTCACTCCGGAGGGCTTCCCGGGCATAAGTCGTAAAATGGTCGAGATAGGAAATATCGTGTAGACCTGAAACCATTGGTATGAAGAGAATACTCTCCCTTGACCCCATGCCATGTGAATTTCTAGACCCAAGTCCCTAACCCCTTGGGGGTGAGAACTCAGAAAAATAGTGATAGGAAAATACCGAAAGGGAAAGGTTTTCCTTGTCCGAAGGACAGACATATGAGATTCATCCTGAAGGAGCCAAGGGTTGTCATGCCCATTGGCTCTGGGAAAGAGCACGGGATTTAACCCCTTCTAGCCCTCGGATCCACGAGTTCTGAGTTCACGTATTGGGAAGGTCATGGGTTGGTGCGAACAAAACCTTTGAAACCCGAAGTTGCGAAGTAACCTCAACCATTGTATCTTTGAACTAGAAGTTCACGCACATGGAGAGGATAGATCCCATTCATCGGATCTATGCACGAAGGACCATAGACATGAGATCTAGAGGAAATTGCATGAGGTCTAACCCTTTGAAAGTGCATAGGAGAGTGGACTTTCACGAAGTACCAAATTTTTGAAGTTAATCGGAACTGCCCATCGTCAGAGGACAGGTGGTAGTAGATCTGGGAGTTCGAGGATTCATACCTCAGAACATTTGTAAAGAGCAGAGGTGAATACCCGAGGAGTTAGGAGCTTCAACAATCCTAGCCATCTGCCGTGAAGGGACATGTGGCGAGATATCGATATTGAGAACTTGCAAATCCGAGTTCGCGATTTGATCACAACCGTCGATCGAAGAGAGGACATGGACCTTTGATTGTCCAAGGATATATTTGGGATCAAGAGAAGGAAGGTGAGAGACCCTCCATCTTCAATAAACATGAATTCTCAATTCACGAAGAGTCTATCTAAGACGCTGGGTCGCGGGAGATTGTGGATCGTTGATCTGACATCGGGAGTTCGTATTTTTGGATTTCGAAGAAAGGATATGGACTAATTTCCACCTTCGTGATACGCGAAGTCCCAAAGTGCTTGAGGGTTGGGCCCCGAGTCATAACGAGGCATCATATGGATGGAGGTTAAGGAACGGAGCTAGTGCTGGGCTAGGCTCTTAGTTTGGGAGTTCGGGAGTCGGGTGAGTCAAGGTTGGCTCGAATGTGAATACCCGACGACAGGAGTCACAAAGCACCTTTTATTTAGGATTGTGGTCATAGGTAGTGGTCACATGGAGGGGGGGGCTTGCGCCTGGTGCTTGTTCACGCGGGAGAACAAAAACAAAAATTTAGAGGATTTACACTATATAAGCTCCTTCAGAAGGGTGCGTGTGTTACAAATATCTTAATAGAAGTATACAACGATCTAATGTATCTTCCCTTAGGCCCGCGTAGAAACTCTTTCTATGTTGTGCTATAAGACTTTGCGATATCTACTGCAAATTATGTTATAAAGCCTGCTATAATGTCCTCTAGCCAAAAATATACTGCGTGGGTGGATTTGTTATTCACCTGTTGTAAATGCGCGATCTAAACTGAGGTCCACTCTAACTATTGGATTCTATTTGTTGTGTGGTTATCCTTCAACCTCAATATCCACTCATGGAATAAGTGTGGAAAATCAAAGAAAAATACTTCATGCAGATCAGTAAACACATACTTCTCAAGATATTTGTGCGATGTTACTCTAGGGTTTCTGTTATCTTTCTGTGCAAACTCTAGCTCCTTTGTCTTCATCTAGCTTTCGATCTCTTCTTTTGTGGGATTCCACGATCTTAACATCGCCTTCTAGTGGTGCATTCTCTCACCTTCTTGTCATCCAATTCAGTATTCTTTTGAAATGCCTTCCGCCGATCGATCATTATTTTAACTGATCTTCAATAGATCGATCATTCTTTTGTCAAATCTTCAACATATCCCATCCTCTCAATCCTATGTTGTTCCAACTTCCAACAAAACCATTTGTTGGTTTCTTATCTGATTTATACCTTTAACATGTTTGACCTAGGTTTAGGTCTATTAGGGATCCAACAAAGCCTCTAAAACTATCAGCCCTCTTGGTAAACCAGAAGGAAGCGCAACACACAGAGTGCATTGCATAATCTCACCCAATATAGTCTTAATGGGTGACTGCAATACTCATGAAGTGATGGGAGTCCAGGACTGAATGGGGATCTGTGACTTGCGCGCTGTGACTTCTATCTAGTTATTAAAGAAATATATTGTCATTCTCATTCATGCATGTACTGTAATTCGTTCCTACATCATTCTAACATCTACTCATAGACAATAAGAGAGATATAAACATTCAATCACATAACACAGGTTTTATCGTGGTTCACCCCCTCCTGGGCTACGTCCACAAAGATCTATCTCTCAAGCTCTTTTATTATGGTATTTCAAAAACTACAGCGTCGCGCGCTTTACAACTCGTTCTCATTCGGATCAAGATCTATTATGATAAGGACTATATCACACCAGGCTCCTCAACCTGTGATCTAACCCTCGAGATCTACCCTCCCGACCCTCTACATCTCAACAACTTACAAGATTGGATCGCATTACAGTAGTGTTACAGACTAGTTACTCCTTCTCACGCGAGTAACACCCCATAGTCCGAACATTTCAACTCCAGACCCCTTACCTAGACCTCCTAGGTATCTATTTATATGCGTTTCTGGCTCATCAACCATTACAATGTATTACAAAATCCCTAACCCTAGCATTGTTAGGTCTTCCATGCATGTGTGTGTGCTATTTTTTCTTCCAATTGTCGCTTTCCTCTTACATGCCTTTCTTCCCAAAATATCCTTTCTTTCTGTTTCGGCCTGCTTCCAACACATATCTTGGAGGTTATGACACATGTTTGAGGTATGTTTTGAAAATTTTGTAATATCATAGATATATTGAGGTCTTGACACATGCTTGAGGCATATCTTGGAAAATGGTTTGATGCATATCATGGTGATTTTGAGCACATGATTTGGAGGATTTTCCTACAGATTTTGGCATGAGTTTTATGTGGTTATTGGGGTTGTATCAATTTTGATGATGATGATGTATCAGTATCAGTATCAGTATCAGTGGCAGTTACATCGACAGGTTGAGTTTCTTATGTGTGATGATGATTATGTATCAGTATTAGTGATAGTTACAGTGATAGGTTGAGTCTCTCATTTATATTTTGGGGAGTTTGTGTGGCACTCGGGAAGATTGGTGTCTTTAGACAACAAGTTGGTGCTTGGAGGGGATTTTCAACTTCCTTTGAGTTGGTTCTCATAAAAATAGGGGGTTGGTGCCTCCTTCTAGTTGAACATGTATAATCTAGGGAGTTGGAGCTTCATTCATATTGGAGGCTGTAAACTAGGGGGTTGGAGGCTCATTCTAGTTGGAGCTAGAGAATCTAGGGAGTTGTATCTTCCATTAGGTTCGAGCCTATAAATTTGTGGGTTGGAGACTCCTCCTAGTTGGTGCTGGAGAGTTTTGGAAGTTGGTGTTTCCTATGAATGTAATCTTTTGATATATAAGAAATCTTTCCATGGTTTTCTCCCATTTAGGTTTCCACGTAAAATTCTTGTGTAATGTGTATTTGTGGTTACATGTTGATGATATCTGGAATGTAATTATAAATGATAAATTGTTGATAACTTAATGTTTAAATGTTGAGGTTAAAAGTGGTAAAAAGTGCCTAATATCGATTTACCCCCTTCTTAGTATTAGTAAATATTCGAACAAGACTACCTCTCCAAGACAACATATTGTTAGATTTTAATTTATATCGTGCAATGATTTCCTCATTTATTTGATCCTGTATGTTTTCCCAACCACTCGTGTTTTCTCTTTCATGCACTTTTCCTATGTTCTCTCTCTATGACCCTTTTCCTCTTTTTGTTTATTTCACAAACTCTCTTCTTTATATTTACACAACTTTGCCATTGTAAGGTAATTCTTCTTACACATTGTCCCATGACAGGGTTGTCTGTGTTTTCAATTGTTGAACGTTATCTGTGTTTTTGATTGTAAGGTAATTCTTCTTACACATGAGAGTTTGAGAGCACAAGGATCCACACCTAGGTTAATTGGATGACTGATATCAACCAGATCCTTAGCTGTACCTGCCTCAAATATGTTTATTTCTTAAAGAAACTAACTTATAGAACTCCAGTCCTTTCTTTCAAACTACCCTCTCTGAATCAATAAAACAATAAACCAAACCCCTGATTATGATTCCCTATATTCAATCTGATGTCGTTTAGTTGTTGATGCTGGTCTTTTACATTCTAACCACTATGATAATTTAGTGTATCCTATGGTTAACATAGATGATGATAGGAATGTCAATTAGTTTTAGTTTGGATGATTGAAAGGAATGATTGCTATTGTCCCCACCCAGATTCAACTCCCATAAATGAGATGTTGAACTTATAATCATTATATTATTGTAATAGCTAGCACTATTACAATAATAGTGCTAGCTATTACAATAATAGCTAGCACTATTATTGTAATAGTGCTAGCTATTATTGAAGGATTCCATGTTGGAATCCTTCCCCTTGATAATTTTCTCATAAAGTTACCATATATAAGAAATCATTTCTTTCTCATTTATCTCTCTTGCATGAAAGGGTTGTGTAAGATATATAAATTGATGATTGAACAACTTCTTATGACCCATGAATTGTAATGTAATAACACTACAACAAATAGGCCATTAGCGCCTAGTTTAGCGTCAGATTTTAATGCATTTGAGGGAATGAATTGGGCCGATGGGATGGCGCAAAACCCGACACTAAATGACATGTTCACCTGGGCGTTGGATTTAGCACCCAGTTTAGCTCCCTCTTTAGCGCCAAGTTTAGCTCCCTCTTTAACGCCTAGTTTTGCTCCCTTTTTAGCACCTAGTTTTGCTCCTTATTTAGCACCCAATTTTGCTCCTGATTTAGCGCCTAAATTGAGATATAGCTCTCTAAATAACACCCAAAATAGTTGTTGGTTTAGCTCCTATTTTAGCGTCTAGTTTATCTCCAGGTGTGGCACCTAATTTAGCTCTTAGTTTATCTCTTGGTTTAGTGCCTAATTTAGCTCCAGGTGTAGCTCCTAGTTTAGCTCCTAGGTTAGAACCCAATTTAGTTCATGGTTTAGCTCCTACTTTAGTCCCTAGTTTAGCTCCACGTGTGGTGCCTAATTTAGCTCATGGTTTAGCACCTAGTTTAGCTCTAGGTGTGGCACCTAATTTATCTATTGGATTAGCTCTTGGTTTAGCACCTAGTTTAGCTCCAGGCATGGCACCTAGTTTAGCTCCCAATCATGCTTCATGTTTTGCTTATAGTGTATCGTCAAAAATAGCTTCTAGTTTGCCTTCCAAATTAACTCCAAGATGTGCTTCCATTAGTGCATCTTTTTTTTGACATCAGCAACAAGTAGACTCTAAGGCAATTTTTGACATCACAGAACAGTGTGCCACTAGAGTGCCATTTTTTTGGAAAAACACATCATATATTACATTACAAATTTAATGTGTTTTTTTCCCATAGAAACCAGTGCGAATACATAATTTAAGGGCACAACAAGATAGGCCTTTAACAAGATGAATGCTTTCCTCTTGAGACAAGACATTGACACCCACCATGTATGCTTTTTTCTATCATTTTTTCCAAGATTTGACACCTCTGCTGTAGAAATTTTCTAGCAGGGGAAAAACACCCAACAAATTGCATGCTAACTGTGTGCCATTCAGATGATCGAAAATGCACCTAGTGAAGAAACTCCCAAAACAAGGAGTTTTGGGTGTGGATCCCAAAACCCAGTATGCATCCAGTGTAGGTGCAAGATCCCTATAGGTGAATCCAGTACCTCTGCATCCAAGAAGATAACAGAGAATCAAGATGACAAGTACTGCTAGAAGGCACTGACAAAGGTAGAATTGTATGCAATCTGTTACAGGACAATTTAAACAAACCTACACAACCTATAATCTATTTACATTCACTTTAAAAATTGTCTAAATTTTAAATTGACTCCTTAAAGGATACTTTAACCTTTTGTCCAAGCTAGAAATTGTTGAATGATATGTTTGGCAAGATTTTAAAGTAAGTATGCATCCAACAGATTTGGAAGCCCCAACCCTATCACCCTTCCCCTTTAGGCTGATTGTATGAATGCAACCTAAAATCATACTTTGAATTGAGAAAGAGACAAAAAGTATTTCCGTTGCTTTGACATCTATCTATGGGCACGACCAACAATCAAACATAAGGTTGTGAAGTTTAGCTTCTAAATCACCTTTTGGTTAAGCATCTACTAGAATGTTGTTTTTAGATCAAAATAAAATAAGGATATTAATATTTTATCATAATTGGGAAAACGACTTGAGCAAGATAGTTGTCTATGCTTGTGACAGAGTGATAAAGGAATCCATTCCCTTCCTCTTGATATGTATTGCTTCTATAAGTAGAGAAAAACAAACTTCCTTCTAAAGATCAGTGAACCTAAAAATATTCCTCGGGAAAGACTCAGAAGCATTATTCATCAACCTCATATGTAGTGGGAGTATTCCCTAAACCAAGTTAGTGAAAATTCATGAAACCCATCTCTAATGGTAATTGTCATATCCTCTCTTTCATTCTTGGGGATCCAAACTTGATAGCATCTACTCCTTAAACCATCCTTGGACAAATTATGAAGAGATGTCAGATACTAAAGTTAATGTAGGCACCATGGTCCAAACGGAGGTGGCCAAACAACTCAGTTGCATTGAAGCATGATTTAGAACATGTACGTCTTTAGCCAAGTACTAACAACAAACAACAGAATTGGTGTAAGTGACCGTGAACTCAGCAAAAAAAAATCCAGAATCAAAATCAACAGCAGCCAAAGAAGCAACTACAAACATAGACGATGCAGAACCCTCTAGGACAGAACCAAAACCATCAAATAGTCTAGAGGAAGACAAAACATTTTTATCTTTTGGGGCTACTCGAAAAGTGTTTTCACGTAGCTAGGAGAGCACTAAGTCTCCTAGTCCCTTAGAGATGCTTGATGGACATATGGATGGCTCAATTTAGGTGGGATGCTTGAACATGGATAGAGTGCTAGCATGACACACTTACCTAGGAGGTTGTTATCCTAATTCAAATAGTAACATACATTGGCATGAAATAGTTTTCTTCAAAATTATGAATACCTATGCATTTAGTCCTTTCGAAATTTCCTGAGTAAAGCTAAGAAACTAATGGACAGGAGAAGAGAAAACTTCATTCTTGTCCAAACTATTCAAAACACACCTTGAACTTTAACATTTCATAATGTGATTCATATTTTGCTAAAAATAATAAAGGGTAATTTTTCTTCATAGACAAAACCTTGAAACCAGAAATGATATGCAATAGGTTTCCACCTGTTGGGAACAACAGATTACTAAATTACAGATTGTCCTTTACAGAGAAATGATGTTTGACTTACCCACACTTTTCTAGCAATTTAATCTTCTGGCAACTGAACCAAGAGTCACCAATTTCAGCAATTACAACAATTTCATTTGTTAGCATGCCCTGCAACCAAGCATTTTATATCAGTGAATATCAACAATAATCCCACTGCAAATGTACCTCATAAGAACAAAGCTGACTAAAAGACAATTTTCTGACTAATTTTACTTCATAATTTGGTGAGATTTTTTAAGGCCTTTCTTGGATGTGTTTGAACAACACATTGACCTTTAAGGACTCATTTGGTGCACTTTGTAAGGGAACACATTCAGGTACAAAAATATGCTGATAATTTTCCAAACATGTGGGTTTGTGTTGCACCTTCTTCGCAAGGGATTCTAAGATATAGTTCATCAATGCACCCAAAACTAGGCCCATTTCCCACAGTCACCCTGTTAGGCTGCACAATTATAGCTTTCTCCTAGTTCAATAGCAATGAATATCCCACTGAACTATAGTCGTTGAGAATCGGCCCTACAAATAAATATTCTTTTGCAGACACAACTATTTCAACATAGAATGAAGTACTTATTTCACCCCAGTAAGTCCCTATGAAATGAGGATGAGTTTCCGAAACCTTTCCCTTAGCAGAAGAAATTACAACCATGGGATAATCCGATGCATTTGCTAATTCCGCAAATTCATTTTTTCCCTTAGCAACCCTCATGTTTGGCCCACCTACCTACACTGGCTTCACTGTTGCGTTTAGGAATTCTGATGTCATGTCCACTGCAGCTTCCAAAATTTTGGGATTGCTTAACCTACAATTGATATAGTCCAGAGGATACCATGTCAAAAAAAATCGAGATAAACAAAAGATCAACAACTAATACTAGAAGGTCATTATTTCAAATATAAAGCCATAATTAGATTTGGAAACCCCATATCAACTTGAAAAAAAATGAAAAAACCAAGTGAAATTACTTCAATTAATACCACACATACATAGTTAGCATGGGTAGCCAAAATACCTTGCCTAGTAGAATGTACAAAGAATTATAAAATTATCAGAAGTGGAAAAATCCAAAACCTCTTATCAACTGAGAACCTCAATATATTTGAAAACTATGCAATGAAGCTCAGATAGTCCAGAAAAGGTATTTAATATATTGAAGATATACTAAAATTCTAATACCATCCTTGTCAAATAAACCAAATGCTTGTACACAAAATGGTTCAACTCAAGTACTGGTTAAGGTAGTAGAACTCCAATGCAAGCAGAAAATGCAAAATCTCCACGGTATTGTTTAGCAAGTAAAGAACTGGACGAACCCGGATGGAATCACATGAAAGCAAATTAAGATAATCTCAAAATCAATACAACATATTTCATGCAAATACTTGAAGTGGCCATGACATCTAAATTTTGCAAACGGTGTAACAGATACAGTGAATATGAATGCAAATCGATATCTTGACCATGAAGAAAAAATGGATACACAAATCCTTTAGAAGGTCTGGGAAGTGACAATGCCAATAATACCAAAACTGCTAACATAAATCCTTTAGAAGGACAGGGAAGTATCAATGCCAATAACACCAAAACTGCTAACATACTGGAGTATGAGGAAGCTATAAAATACAAATCAACAGGATTGTAATTACTAGGCACTCATGGTAATCCTTTTGGGGTGGATGGAAAAAAACCTTTCCCAAAACATTGAAAAGTACTCAGATCCTTTACTAATCACATCTTCTCCAGTTGCATTTACTACTAGATTACTGCAATTATTGAACCACATAATGGTATTAACTGAATCTGAATGACAAAATTACATAACCCACTTGACCCATATCCCAGGACCATACAAACCCGTTACCTGAAATGCTCCAAATCTGAAACAAGCTACTCCTGAGAGGAATAAATGAATTCTATCCAATCAGTAAACACACTACGCCAACTTTTATATGCAATATGCCATCATTTACACCCTAATTATTGTTATTAGTTGGTGGGATTGAATCTCCTTAGCTTATATTTTATGTGTGATTGAATGAGACCCATTGGTTCAGAGTCAATGAAATAAAATTCCAAATGAAGCCCAATGCTCCATTGAAGTCTCTAAATTGGGGATGGACAGGAATCAATGGAACACAAGAAAAAGAAATGCATACCAGGGTTCATCCAACCTTCATGTCAAGCCTAAGTTCAAAGGCAATGACAAGATCATAGCCTTTCGATGTACTTGTTGTGGTGTCTAAAGGACGGCTGGGAAGCCAACTCCATGCATTTTGAACCAGCATAGGTTGCAGAAAAGAAAACCAAAACCTATAACTAGTAAATTTCTTCTTATTATTATTATCATCATGAAGTGGTCGATATTTTTGGTTTTGTAAATAGTTTTTGTAGACTTTCCGTGGAAAGTAAAAGAAGTTTTTTTCTGGATACTGTGCATCCTCATGCAATTTAAAAGGAGTCTGCGTTTCCAACCAGTGCTACCACTGCATCTTTCAGAGCAGAGTTGGAATTCTGCTTCGGACAAAAATATTTAAATTTTCTGACTTCTTGACATAAATTATCCATCTTCTTCATAGACAAAATCTTTAATTTTTTCAACTTCTTGACAGAAATTTCATGTCTTCTTGACAGAAGTCTTGAAGCTACATTGGCAAGGAAAGAGAGAGGAGGATACCTTTACAGCCAGTGCTAGGCTGGTTTAGCTTTTGTTTGATTGAAACTTTTGTGCGGATAAAGACTCGAACCACTGACCTGTCATTTAGTGAAGCTTTCGGAAATTTTGACTGACAAGGCGGTTGCTCAAGCTTCGCTACATGGACCCACCACCTAACCTATGAAATATTGGACTTGGTAACTGTGTAGAATGACCAATTTATGAGTGAAATATTACAAATGGAACAAGCAACAGATGTCAATGTTATGTTGTTTCTTCTTATCAAAAATGGAAACACCAATACCACATGCCTGCCAAGTGGTGAGGAAAACATGCTCTGAAGTTGTATCTGTAACTTGAATTTGCAATGCCCAACAAGCCTCAACACAACCAATTCGTTTACATGAACATGCTTGAACCTAATGCTCGAACCCTAGTATTTTGTATAACAAATGTTAACAGGATGGAACACCGGTTTTCTATATAAGAACAAGCACCCACTGAAGGAGAGTGAACCTCTAATGTCAACAGGTTGGAACACTAGTTTTATGTACAAGAACAAGCACATGGAATGATATCTCTATCCATGTTCTTACATTTTCCTTCTCTATCATCAGAATCCTCTAATTTCTTTTGCAACCCATGATTGTTGTTCTCTCTTGAAACCCTTTGAATTACCTCGAGTGAAAAGAGAGACCAGAGGTACTTCCACGACCTTTAATTTCACAGTGAACGATCTATTCTTCTTGGGCACAACATGGTCCATAGAAATACTAGTCCCAACATATTCAACACAAGGACACTGCAAATCCATACCAAGTTTAGTCGACTTTCTGAATCCTAGCAAAGATATATTCCACTTAGTGAGCAACTTGGGGAATTGGATCTTGACTCTAGGGACATTAGAAGACCATGGAAAGGAAATATCGATATCAATATCATCCAGTGGTGTTGTAGTAAATTGGAGTAGAAGCAACTAGCCATGGTAAAATAAGTTCCCTACAGGAGAAATCCAAAAGAACACATCGGCTTGGACAGTGGCATTGAGACGAAGAAGAATGGAATGATTCTGCCAACAAATGCAGCTACTCTGAAAACTCCAAAGAGAAGTCACAAGTTTGAAATCAAGATTTTGGATGAAGTTTTTTCAAAATGCACAATTCTAACTCCATCATATTGATAAATATCTTGAATGAATTCTGCTAGTAAATATAAAATTGTAACTCATTCGTTATTGATGGTTATTCATTCGTTATTGATAGTTATTCATTCATTATATGATATTTACAGGGACATGAATTAGATCATACACTTACCTGTAAGTGTATGATATCATAGAAACTGAAAAGAAGAAGAACACAAAATTTATATTATGGTAATATTCATGAATTTTACGTACAAGCCAATCCTGTGATTCTGAATACTATTCCAGCCATCCCACCTGCTCTCTCGACCCACTGGGATGCAGGGGATTAAACTAAATATATGGATGGAAGAGTAGCAATTGCCCCACCGGGATGTAGGGGATTAAACTAAATCTATGGATGGAAGAGTTGAAAGCAATCAATCACAACGAATATAAAATGCAGTGAGGCGGTGCAGAGAAGTACTTTGAAAACCTTGTACTATTGAAGCAGTAAAATGGAGCCCTGACATACATGGATTGATCTGTTTGATGGTGTTCTCATGGTGGTGGAGACGGTGGCCACAATTTTTAAATCCCTTGCATACACAGATTGATTGGTTTGATGGTGTTGTCAAGGTGGTGGAGACAGTCACTGCAATTATTAAAGCCCTCTGTGGGTTTGATAGTCAATATAATGTAGATATTTTCCAAGCAACTAAAAATATGTATGTCAGT
>ML777301.1:961389-976812 GCA_009831015.1 Picea engelmannii | reverse complement strand
TTCTTTGTTCTGCACCAAACCTAGTGTGCAGTAACACCTTACATTGCTTCTAGTACTTGATTGTTTTCTTATGTGCTCCCCACCATCTTGCGGGTGTGGCCTTGAGTGCTATATCTAGCGCTAAGAGTCTCTGATTTTCTAACACTTCATATTTGTAACATGTCAAGAATTCTTCTATATCGTTCACCCCATGGAAGTTGGGTGGCTCCCTTATCTCCATACCTACCCATCTTACTATGCGGTCTATCCTTGCGCATCTTCTTGTGGAAACTTTGTGTAGCCCTTGTTTCCAGTTCTCTAAACCCATATCTGAGTCTGATGCACATGAGGTGATGCTCCGCCAACTGAGTATCCCATCTGCAGTTGGGTTTACGTAATCTTCATCTTGTGCAGTAGTTGTTTTGTACAACTGGATAATTTCGTCCAAGTTCAAGCAAGTAGGTTCTATGAACCTTTCCCCTTCTGATGAGTCTAATGGCGCAATGACCCTATATTCTATTGAATCGAAGGTCATTTTCCATGTCTTTAAGTTGATTATGGCCTGGCTATCAAACGCTTAATACAAGACAATCAATGATGGGTAAGGTGTTCTGTCATCCAATATCTCTATTACTTCGAAGTCATCTTTAGTGCACACTCTATCCATATCTACTATTATTCCTTTCAGCCTCTCTATTGGAAGAACTATGTGTTGATTTGCCAGTTTCAACTCAATGGGTGAATATCCTAACATGGGCTCTCCCATACATTGCCATGTCTTCTTGGGTAATACATTGACTTCGGATCCTGGATCCAGTATGATATATCCCATGTTGAAATCTCCAATGTTGTCATTCAGCCTAAACTCCCTACTTGTTCTTCTCCTTATATGTAGGTGGTTGACTTTTTTCTGTTCTAACTTTCCTTCCGTATCTACGCTACATCTTTCTAACATATTTTTCAATACTTTGAGAGAGGATGGATCATTTAGTAATTTTATGCATGATTGAAAAAATCCTTCGATTTTAATTACTTGTTCCAGGGGATGCATTTCTTTGGTATGATCGAATGATGGAGGCATATCGTACTCTAGTACTTCCTTATTATGCTGCGCTGTTGAGGTTGACGTTGTGTCAGGCTTCGTAAATTCTTGTCTCTCTTTCTTAAATATATCCTTCTCATTCTTCATGTCAAATTGCTTCCTTGATTCGACATTCTTCTTCACCCAATGATGTTGTACTGGCTCTTGTCGTACTGCGTCGTTCCATGTTTTAGCTCCTCGACGTGTAACTATGTTGATGTTTCTTCCTTCATCCCTCACTTTTGCTAAAATCCATTGAACATTCTAATTGTTCTGATTCCTCTTTTCCTTTATCTTCCCTAATAATGTAGGCCATTCTTTTGTTTCATGATCCGTTGCGCGACAACACATACAAGTCGTTGGTGGAAGTGGACATTCTCTGGCATAGTGTCCTGGTTATTGATAGTTGTGACATACCACTAGTCCTCTACCTCTTCCAAAGCCTCCTCTTTCTCTTCCTCCACCTTTGTAGCCAACTCAATCCCCTCACAGCGTGTTATACTAAGGTGTCTAGTTATACTGTGCGGTATTGTAGTGGGGTTGTGTTGCATTGTACTGTGGTTGTGTTGTATTATATGGTTGTTGCACAATATTATACTGCTGCTGCATAGTGTAGTATGGGGTTAGTACCTTGTTAAAATAAGGTGCATCTTTCTCGGTCATCATTTCTCCCTACACCCTATATGCATCTGATGTCCTCTCTCTCATCAACTCTATCGTTCTACAGTCTTTGTCATCATGGCCTACTGACTTGCAAAAGTTGCAATATGAGCTCTTTGGGACTGTCTAGTACTTCTACATTATTGGGAAGTGATATGGATTGTGGCCTTGTTTCTTACATATTTTTCACCATATTCCTATTGTTGGTAATGGATTTGGAATTCATGCTACCATGTACTACACGAACGTTGGAAATTCGTTCTTATAGTATCCTTCTGTCCTGCATGTGGTACACCAAATTACTTCTCGTTTGTCCTTACTTTTGTTCTAGTTTAGCTGGAATGTTAAGTTATACAAATCCTCCTTCAACTCTTTGACGGTTGGATCTGTCTTCTGATATTGGTTTTCTTCCAGTTGTAGGGCTTCCTACAGAGCCTCTGCCTATGTATGAAATTTCTGTTGTCGCATTGGATATATTAAGTGTGGTAATAGTGAATTTATGAACAGGTGCCTATGCTCCATATATGTCATGAGATATTTCAACTTTCCTTTCAGTCACTTGAATCTCTTGTCAATCTCCCATATAGATTCTCCTGGTTTCTTTCGGATTTCTATCTTCGCATTCATGTATTGGTCCTCTAAACTTGGCTTCTGAAATTTGTTTATCAACAACTTCTTGATATCCGCAATCGTTCTGGTTATCCCTAGTGGATTATTTGTGGCTGAAGTCATATACCAATCCAATGTGCGATCCCTTAGTGTGATCGTTAGCTGTGAAAGTTTAGTGTCCTCATCTGTGATCTATTTTTCTTCCCAGATCTTTTCACAGATAAACAGGTTCTTCTCCGGGTCCTCCGACACTTCTCCTTTGAATTCTGGTAACCTGATGGTGGGATCATGTCTTGGCATCCTGAATGTTGAACTACTACCTCTGCAGCATGTAGATACTTGATTAATGCTTCCTGAACCGGCTCCCCCAATTGTTGTTCCTTGTGTAGATGTACTTCATGCTCTCTTCCTTCTTCTGAAATTCAGTTGCCTAAACAATGGTGCTCTCTTTGGTGTGTTAGTCACGCATAGGTTTATGGGTTCCACACTGACATTAATATGGATAGGATTTTTTCCTTCTCCTCCCACTCTTGGACCTCTCGTCTTCCTCTCATATGTTGCACATAGGATTTCCTCAATCTGCTCCACAGCCCGGAGATCCTCTACCTCCTCTTCATCACTTGGCAAGCCTTCCCTCGCAGATACAGCTCTCTTCTTGGTGTACACCTTGTATTGGTAGGGTACTCCACTATGCATCCTTCCAGCTGTCACCATGATCCGCTTGATCTGGTCGACGTCCATCATGATTGGGTCCATGGCTTCCTCCTTCTTTCCTTTATCCCTTTCTCCTTCCATTTCTCCTTTTTATGTCAATGCTTCCCCCCTCCCCCCATGCACATAGGGAAGTTTAACTTTCTAATTCCATTGTCATTACACCTTTGTTATAGAGAAATATTGTGACACCCCATTTCCCCCAGTTTGTAAATATAACTATAAATAGCCAAAAGACTATGGAAAACTTTATATGTGTGAATATTGATTTGATGGAACTTTGTTTGAAAGGTAGACGAATCTGAACCTAATTTTTTACTAAGAAAATGGACAAGTGTTGCATGACTAATGGAAGGGGGGTGTACCTAGAAAGACCATGAATTCTATGAAAGAAATGTTGAAGGGGACCAGGAATGGTTGCATTAACCTTCACCAAACCAGTACATTACTAGATTTAATTGCTTAGGAACATAACCATCCTCTGACCCATAAATGAATTACAGTCAGGTTGGTGGGTGGGAAGACATCCTCAAGATTTAATGAGGGATGGGGTGTGTAAGAACTCATCTGTAAGGCTTCCATACTTGACCGTTGACTGGGAATTTGGTCCACACGTGACCCTGTTGAAAGAGGCGAGAAGGGAAGGTGTTGTGGGAAGAGGGAAGAACACACTTGCAAAGAGTGCAGAGACGGGAAGTGAATCTCGGGGATTCAATGAAGAATGGAAAAACTAAGCGTTTTGGATAAGGGAAATGGCAGAGAAGGTTATGATACAAGCTGATAAACGAGGCTAGTCCTCCTTTCTTGGTATCGTATAAACCATTGCCAGGGTCCTGCGGGAAGAGGAGAGTAACCTATGTCCCTATTGTGGCTGAGAAAAAAGAAAAGGATGTGTTGCAGAGCATCGTGGTCTAGCTCGGGGGTGGCTAGTGGTAAATTGTTTTGGAGTGACTGAGCCTACGGTTGGGTGGAAATGGGCACCCCTTCTAGTAGTCGCTTCACATTGTCTGATTCTGATAAGTCTTTTCTCGGCCTTAATTGTTGAGTTAGAATGATGAATGAATTATTGATTTATATATATGCATGTATGACCATCTCCACTTCGGAGGGCTTCCCAGGCATAAGTCATAAAATGGTTGAGATAGGAAATATCGTGTAGAATTGAAACCAACAGTATGACGAGAATAATCTACCCTTACCCTGTGCCATGTAAATTTCTAGACCCAAGTCCCTAACCCATTCAGGGTGAGAACTCAAGAAAATAGTGATAGGAAAATACCGAACGGGAATTTTTTTCCTTGTCCGAAAGACAAACAGACGAGATTTGTCCGGAAGGAGCCAAGGGTTGTCATGGTCATTGGATATGGGAAAGAGTTCAGGATTTAACCCATTCTAACCCTCGGATACATGAGTTCCAAGTTCATGTATCGGGAAGGTGACGGGTTCCTATGACCAAAACCTCTGAAAACCAAAGTTGCGAAGTAACCTCAACCGTTGTATCTATGAGTTCGGAGTTCATGCACAGGGAGAGGACAAATCTTGTTCGTCGGATCTATGTGTGGAGGACCATAGCCATGAGATCCAGAGGAAAGTGCACGAGGTATAAGCCTTTGAAAGTGCACAAGAGAGTGGATTTTTGTGAAGTCCCAAAGTTTTGAAGTTAATCGGAATGGTCCATCATCAGAGGACAGCTGGCAGCAGATCTAGGAGTTCGAGGATTCAGACCTCGTAAGATTTTCAAGGAGAAGAGGAGAATACCTGAGGATATTAGAGCCGCAACAATCCTAGCTATCCACCGTGAAGGGAGACATGGCGAGAGATCGACATTTCTCTGACTTGCAACTCGGGAAGTCAGAGATAGGAATCATGAGAACTCGCGAAAGTCCGAGTTTGCGATTTGATCGCAGCCGTTGATCAAAGAGAGGATGTGGACCATTGATTGTCCAAGGAGATATCAAGGATTGAGAGAAGGAAGGTGAGCAACCCTCCATCTTCACTAAATGGGAAGTCTTGATTCACGAAGAGTTGATCTAAGTCATTGGGTCACGGAAGATTGTGGACCGTTGATGTGACATCGGGAGTTCAAATTTTGGAATTCCGACGAAAGGAGATGGAATAATTTCCACCTTCACGATACGCGAAGTCCCGAAGCGCTTGAGGTTTGGGCCCCAAGTCATAACGAGGGGTCATATGGATGGAGGTAAAGGAACAGAGCTAGCGTTGGGATAGGCTCTTAGTTCCGGAGTTCGGGATTCGGGTGAGTCAAGGTTGGGTCGAATGTGGATACCCAACGATAGGAGTCACGAAGTGCCTTTTAGTTAGGCTTGTGGTCACAGGTAGTGGTCACATGGAGGGGGGGGCTTGTGCCTGGTGCTTGTTCAGGGGGGAGAACAAAAAAAATAAAATTATAGGCTTTACACTATAGAAGCTCCTTCATAAGGGTAGGTGTGTTACAAATTGGTATCAGAGCATGGCTACAGCAATTGGTATGTTTGGGCTCATAGACGAGTTGCATAAAGACCACATTAAGGGGTTTAAAGGGCAATATCCTACCTTAGTCGCTTCCTAAAATGTTTGGTTAAGACCTTAGTATAGAAAATAATGAAAACTTACTATTGTGTGTGTATGTATTTAATAAATGTGAATTATGTGTTGGTTATGAACTAATATAATGTTATCTAACAACAAGTGTTTTTTCTGCATTTAAGCGGTCGATCAACCGCAAGAAAATGAAATCATATAGAATGGTGACACGCCATGAAGTGGGGGATGGATCCCATAATAGAGATGAAGAGTCTAACGAGAGGAGGGCGGTAGAGACCCCTCCGGACCTGGCTCAGACTGTGAGGAGTCTCGTGGCTGAATTACAGAGCTGCAAGGCTGACAACAAGAGATTGATAAAAGAGCAAGAGAAGCAAATGGAAATTAATGCAGTCTTGTTGTAGAGTTTATCCAACATACAAAGACAACTACATCATGGACATGACACTGGGAGTCAATGTGCACCTGAGATATGAAAACATGGCCCTTTAAGTGATCGCACTGGGAGGAGTACCTTGAGAAAGGTCCAACCTGGAGACAGGGAATAAGCGTCGGACGAATCCTCTAGAAAGAAAACAAGTGACTCAGAGGGATCTTCTAGTAGTAGAATCAGTTCAAATTCTCAAAGAAAATGGAAGAAATGAAATCATTCCAAAATTCATAATCTCGAAGAATTCAGGAAGGCCAAACCACCCTCTTTTGAAGGTGAGATGAAGAAGGGAGAGGAGGCAAAGGCCTAGCTACTTGGACTAAAAACATATTTCAGAGTCCATGACTTCTCTGAAAACTTGAAGGCCCGAATATCCACTTTCAACTTGAATGGAAAGGATTCCTTTTGGTGGGAAGACCCTAAGAATGTGAAAGGGATTCATGAAAAGGACCTATATTGGGAACGTTTTGAGAAATACTTCAGGAAGAAGTATCTGTCAGAAAAATAACTCCACGAGAAGACTAAAGAGTTCTATGAACTCAAGCTGGGGAAACTTACCATAGAGGAATATGTTAGTAGATTCCTTGAGTTGCTAAGGTACGTACCCTACATAAAAGAGGAAAAGGAAAAGGTGCAGCGATTTATCAGTGGGCTACCTAAGGACTATCATAAAAGAATTGAGTTTGACGAGCTGAAGACCCTAGAAGACACTATCTGAAAGGAAAGAAATTGTTATGAACAACTTGGGCTTCAGACAGAACCTCGTGAAGCCTAGAAGTAGAAGAATAGTTCAGGGTTCCAGAAAAAGGGGTTTAAACCCCCAAGATTTAAAAACTATAAGAAGGATTCAAGGATGAGATTTCCTTCTCGAAGTGTACGCCAACATAATTTCTCCTCCCAAAGAGGAAATAAACCTTTTGGATCAACCCCAGGAAAGACGGATAACCCAAAGAAAGAACCCTTGAAATGTTGGGGTTGTGGAGGAGAAAATATACTAAGGGACTGTCTGCACAGACACCAGAACAATAGGAGAATTTAAAATGTCGAAGAAGCCACCACCGTTAATGAGGTGACGAGGAGTATGCCACAAATTTATGCAGACGTGGATAACAAACAAGACGACCACCAAGCTTTAGTGGTGGAGATGGAAGGTATGATCGCCAATCATCTAGTATCTATTTTAATTGACCTTGGTTCAAGTTTGAGTTATGTGGCCCCTTGAGCTGTTGATAACTGTAAATTAGAGCCACATAAACATGCTAATCCATGGTTGGTACAGTTAGCCACTGGCACCAAAAGAAAAATAGTGGAGGTTGTACCATCTTGCCAATTCATTGTGGATGGATTTCCCACCCAAGATAACCTTAACATACTTCCCGTAGGATCGTATGACCTTCTGATTGGTATGGACTGGATAGATGCATATAAAACTAAGTTGTATAGAATGTGTAAATGAAGAGGGAAGAAAGATAAACCTCCAAGGGATTCAGAAGCATGTCTCAATGAGATGAATATCATCCCTTCAAATGAAAAAGTATTGCAGAAAGTGGTGTCCTCTATATCCAATACAGGTGTTGGGATATGTTGAGGATGACAGGCCAAGCCTAGATGACCACCCCATACTAAGAGAGTATATATATGTGTTTCTGATCCGGATTATTTTTGGAACGAAATGAGAGAGAAGATATAATAAAGAAATGCATAGAGATATCGCGTATATCCATTAATATAAAAGAGATATGTCAGAGATGAAACCATAAACACAGAGATAGAGTAATACACGATTTCTATTAATGAAAGAAATGTACAGAGACTGAAAAAATACTGAGTGAAAGACTTGCTAGAATGGTGGCAGCTTATCTCTGAGAAGAGATGTGATGGCTACTCACATTCGCAAGAAGATGATTACAATGAGGCTCTAAAGGCCCTTTTACAATAAACAGGAATGCCAAAAGTCCTAGACATCCAAAAACCTAACCCTAGGAGATGAAGCGCCCAAAGTCATGTGGGCCACGTTTGGGTAAGTTAGTACATCGACTTTCCGGGGTCGTAACTTTTGCATACGATCTCCATTTTAGGTGTATGATAGCTCGTTGGAAAGGTATCGTCGAGGAGATTCATTTTGGGGGCTCAATAATGCAAGAATGAAGTGTAGTTTTCTATGGATCTTGAAAATACAATGAACATGAAGTCAACTACGTGACCCATGATCTAGATTTGGCCACCATAGTGCATGCTTTGAAAATGTGGAGGCATTACCTCCTAGGTAGGAAATTTATACTTATGACAGACCACTGTGGATTCCAACACCTGTTTGACCAACCAAAACTCAATGCTAGACAAGCTAGGTGGATGGCCCTCCTTAGCAAGTTTGATTTCAAAATCAAACATATCAGAGGAAAGGAAAATAAGGTGGTTGATGCCCTTAGTAGAAATATGAAAACAATTAACTTGGTAGTGGTGGGAACTTGCGAGATGAATATCAGGGAAAGAGTCAGAAATGCACAAGAAACAGATGCATTCTTCCAGACTGTGACCTCGTACCTGCAGCAACAACCCACAGGGCTAAAGTATGAAGGCTACCAGATGCTAGATGGAGGTCTGTTGACTTACCAAAACATGATATATATTCTGAGTTGTGATGTCTTGAAGAGGTTCATAATGTATGAATTCCACAAGAGAACATACACTGGCCATCTGGGCTATCAAAAGATGGTCAAGGCCACCAAGAAACAATTCTATTGGTCTGGATTGAAGAAAGACATAGCTGAATATTTAGCTAAATGTCTAGAGTGCCAGCAAGTTAAAGCAGAACACCAGCACCCAGTAGGATTATTTCAATCTCTACCAATCCCAGAATGGAAATGGGAGACCATCTACATGGATTTCATCATCGAATTACCAACATCGTCTAGGCAGAATTACACCATCATGGTAGTAGTGGATAAATTGAGAAAGTCTGCTCATTTTAATCCCGTCAAATCGACTTGCAAGGAAATAGATATTTCCAACATATTCATAAAGGAGATATTCAGACTACATGGAATGCCTAAGGAGATCATGACTGACAGAGACACAAAATTTACTTCAAACTTTTGGAAATCCTTGATGGTTGGCCTGGAGACCAAATAATTTTTTAGCACAGCTTATCATCTTCAAACTGATGGATGGATGGAAAGAGTGAACCAAATACTAGAAGACATGCTAAGGATGCATGTAATGAATCAACCTAAAAAGTGGGAAGATTACCTACCACTGATGGAATTTGCCTACAAAAATGGCTACCAAGAATCACTAAAGATGAGCCCTTCTAAAGCCCTCTATGGCAGGTTGTGAAACCGTCTAGTCAGTTGGAGTAATCCCATGAATAGAATTACAATTGGACCCGACTTGTTGAAATAAATAGAACAATAAGTGATTCAGATAAAGTAAAATCTGAAAATCGCTCAGAATAGACAGAAAATTTATGCCGACAGAAAGAGAATCCTCAAAGAATTCAAGACAAGAGACCACGTCTATCTCAGATTTAGGTCTAGGAAGAGTTCCCTGAGGATGGGAGCTTGTGCCAAGTTGGCACCTCGGTATTGTGGACCTTTTGAAGTTCTAGATAGAGTGGGACATGTAGCCTATAGACTAGCACTTCCTCCCACAGTAAAATCACAAAATGTTTTCCATGTTTCATTGCTAAAGAAATATGTACATGATTCTAATAATATAATTGACTGGTCTGTGATCCAGGTGGAACTAGAGGGAGAATTCTTTCTAGAACCTCAATGCATACTAGAGAGGAAGGAAACCCCGCTCAGGAACTGAACCATTGCACAGGTCAAGGTCTTTATGGAAACACTTTGGCATAGATGAGGCCACATGGGAAATGGAAGATGCCATGAGACAGGCATACCCATTTTTGTTCACTTCTATACATACAGAACATGTTAATAGATAGAACATCGAGGATGATGTTCCTTTAAGGGGGAGGGAATTGTGACACCCTGTTTCCCCTAGTTTGTAAATATAACTATAAATGGCCAAAAGGCTATGGAAAAATTTATATGTGTGAATATTGATTCGATGGACCTTTGTTTGAAAGGTAGATGAATGTGAACCTAATTATTCACTAAGAAAATGAACAAGTGTTGCATGACTAATGGAAGGCGAGTGTACTTAGAAATACCACGAATTCTATGAAAGAGATGGTGAAGGGGACCATGAATGGTTGCATTAACCTTCACCAAACCAGTACATTATTGAATTTAATTTCTCAAGACGAGAACTGTCCTCTGACACAAAAATGAATTACAGTCAGTATGGTGGGTGGGAAGACCTCCTCAAGAGTTAATGAGGGATGGGGTGTGTAAGTACTCATCCGTAAGGCTTCCAGACTTGACCACTGACTGGGAATTCGGGCCACATGTGACCATGATGAAAGAGGCAAGAATGAAAGGTGTGGTGGCGAGAGGGAAGAACACGCTTGAAAAGAGTGCATAGACGGGAAATGAATCTCGGGGATTCAAGGAAGAATGGAAAAACTAAGCATTTTGGAAACAGGAAATAACAGAGAAGGTTATGATACAAGCTGATAATAGAGTCTAGTCCTCCTTGCTTGGTATCATATAAACCATTGCTAGGATCCTGCGAGAAGAGGAGAGTAACCTCTGTCCCTATTGTGGCTAAGCGAGAATAAAAGTTTGTGTTGCAGAGAATCATGGTCTAGCTCAGGGGTGGCTAGTGGTAAATCCATTTGGAGTGATTAAGCTTATGGTTTGGTGGAAACAGGCACCCCTTCCAGTAGTTTCTTCACATTGTCTGATTCTGATATGTCTTTTCTCAACCTTAATTGTTGAGTTAGAATGATGAATCATTTCTTCGTTTTTACATATATATATGCATGTATGACCATCTATCTGTGAAATGACTATGTTATGTGTATGCTTCCATCTCCTTGGGAACTCATACTTCCCACTGATAAATTGTATGCCTAGTTTCACTCTGGAAGGCTTCCTAGGCATAAGTCGTAAAATGGTCGAGATAGGAAATATCATGTAGACCTAAAACCATGGGTATGAAGATAATACTCTCCCCTAACCCCGTTCCATGTGAATTTCCATACCTAAGTCCCTAACCCATTTGGGGTGAGAACTCAGAAAAATAGTGATAGGAAAATATTGAAAGGGAAAGGTTTTCCTTGTCCGAAGGACGGATAGATGAGATTCATCCTGAAGGAGACAAGGGTTGTCATGGCTGTTGGCTATGGGAAAGAGCACGGTAGTTAACCCCTTCTAGCCCTCGGATCCACGAGTTCTGATTTCTCGTATCGGGAAGGTCATGGGTTGGTGCGAACAAAACCTCTGAAACCCAAAGTTGTGAAGTAACCTCAACCGTTGTATCTGTGATTTTGGAGTTCACGCACAGGGAGAGGACAGATCCTGTTCGTCGGATCTATGCATGGAGGACCATAGACATGAGATCCAAAGGAAAGTGCCTGAGGTCTAAACCTTTGAAACTGCAAAGGAGAGTGGACTTTCGTGAAGTCCTGAATTTTTGAAGCTAATCGGAACCTCCCATCATCAGAGGATAGGTGGTAGCAGATATGGGAATTCGAGGATTCAGACCTCGAAATATTTTCAAGGAGCAGAGGTGAATACCCGAGGATCTGGGAGCCACAAAAATCCTAACCATCTGTCGTGAAGGGACATGTGGTGAGAGATTGATATTCCACTGACTCGCAACTCGGGAAGTCAAAGATAGGAATGATGAGAACTCATGAATCTGAGTTCACGATTTGATTGTAGCCGTCGATCGAAGAGAGCACATGGACCGTTGATTTTCCAAGGATATATAAAGGATTGGGAGAAGGAAGGTGAGAGACCCTCCATCTTCAATAACCATGAATTCCTGATTCGTGAAGACTCTATCTAAGCCGTTGGGTCACGGGAGATTGTGAACCGTTGATCTGACATTGGGAGTTTGTATTTTTGGATTCCAAAGAAAGGATATGGACTAATTTCCACTTTTGTGATACATGAAGTCCCAAAGTGCTTGAGGGTTGGGCCGCGAGTCATAACGAGGGGTCATATGGATGGAGGTTAAGGAACAGAGCTAGCGCTGGGCTAGGCTCTTAGTTTGGGAGTTCGGGAGTCGGGTGAGTCAAGGTTGGATCGAATGTGAATACCCGATGACAGGAGTCACAAAGTGCCTTTTAGTTAGGCTTGTGGTCACGGGTAGTGGTCACATGGAGGGGGGGGCTTGCGCCTAGTGCTTGCTCGCGTGGGAGAACAAAAACGAAAATTTAGAGGCTTTACACTATAGAAGCTCCTTTAGAAGGGTGGGTGTGTTACAAATATCTTAATAGAAGTATACAACGATCTAATGTACTTTTCCCGAGGCCTGCGTAGAAACTCTTTCTATGCTGTGTTGTATGACTTCACGATATCTACTGCAAATTCTGTTATAAAGCCTACTACAATGTCATCGAGTGAAAAATCTACTGCATGGGTGAATTTGTTATTCACCTGTTGTAACTGCGCGATCTGAACTGAGGTCCACTCTAATTGTTGGATCATGTTTGTTGTGTGGTTATCCTTCAACTTCAATATCCAGTCATGGAATAAGTGTGGAAAATCACAGAAAAATACTTCATGCAGATTAGTAAACGCATACTTCTCAAGATATTTGTGTGGTGTTACTCTAGGGATTCTGTTATCTTTCTGCACAAAATCTAGCTCTGTTGTCTTTATCTATCTTTTGATCTCTTCTTTTGTGGGATTCCATGGTCTCAACATCCCCTTCTAGCAGTGCATTCTCTCAAGTTCTTGTCATCCGATTCAATATTCTTTTGAATCGCCTTCTGTCAATCGATCAGTCTTTTAACAGATCTTCAACAGATCGATCATTCTTTTGAAAAATCTTCAACAGATCCCATCCACTCAATCCTATGTTGGTCCAACCGCCAATGGAACCATTTTTTGGTTTCTTATGTCATTTATACCTTTAACATGATTGAACCAGGTTTAGGTCTATTAGGGATCCAACAAAGCCTCTAAAACTATCGCCCCTCTTGGTAAACCAGAAGGCAGCGCAACGCATAGAGTGCACTGCACAATCTCACCCGATATAGTCTTAATGGGTGACTGCAATACTCATGAAGTGATTTCAGTCTAGGACTGAATGGGGATCTGTGACTTGCGTGTTGCGACTTCTATCTAGTTATTAAAGAAATATATTGTCATTCTCATTCATGCATGTACTGTAATTCGTTCCTACATCATTCTAACATCTACTCATAGACAATAAGACAGATATAAACATTCAATCACATAACACAGGTTTTATCGTGGTTCACCCCCTCCTGGGCTACGTCCACAAAGATCTAGCTCTCAAGCTATTTTATTATGGTAGTTCCAAAACTACAGTGTTACGTGCTTTACAACTCATTCTCATTCAGGTTGAGATCTATTATGATAAGGACTATATCACACCAGGATCCTCAGCCTGTGATCGAACCCTCAATATCTACCCTCCTGACCCTCTACATATCAACAACTTACAAGATTGGATCGCATTATAGTAGTGTTACAGACTAGTTACTCCTTCTCACAGGAGTAACATCCCATAGTCCGAACCTTTCAACTCAAGACCCCTTACCTAGACCTCCTAGGTATCTATTTATATGTGTTTCTGGCTCATCAACCATTACAATGTATTACAAAAACCATAACAATAACATTGTTAGGTCTTCCATGCATGTGTGTGTGTTGTTTTTCCTTCTAGCTATTGCTTTCCTCTTACATGCCTTTCTTCCCAAAGTATCCTTTATTTCTGACTCGGTCTGCTTCCAACACATATCTTGGAGGTTATGACACATGTTTGTGGCATGTCTTGAAGATTTTGTAATATCATAGATATATTGAGGTCTTGACACATGCTGGAGGCATATCTTGGAAAATGGTTTGATGCATATCATGGTGATTTTGAGCACATGATTTGGAGGATTTTCTTAGAGATTTTGGCATGAGTTTTATGTGGTTATTGGGGTTGTATCAATTTTGATGATGATCATTTATCAGTATCAGTGACAATTACATTAACAGTTTGAGTTTCTTATGTGTGATGATGATTATGTATCAGTATTAGTGATAGTTGCAATGAAAGATTGAGTTTCTCATTTATATTTCGGGGAGGTTGTGTGGCACTCGGGAAGATTGGTGTCTTAAGACAACAAGTTGGTGCTTGGATGGGATTTTCAACTTTATTTGAGTTGGTTCTCATAAAACTAGGGGGTTGGTGCCTCCTTCTAGTTGGAGATGGATAATCTAGGGAGTTGGAGCTTCCTTCATATTGGAGCCTGTAAACTAGGGGGTTGGAGGCTCCTTCTAGTTGGAGTTAGAGAATCTAGGGAGTGGTATCTTCCTTGAGGTTCGAGCCTATAAATTTGGGGGTTGGAGACTCCTTCTAGTTGGTGCTGGAGAGTTTTGGAAGTTGGTGTTTCCTATGAATGTAATCTTCTGATATATAAGAAAGATTTCCATGGTTTTCTCCCATTTGGGTTTCCACGTAAAATTCTTGTGTAATGTGTATTTGTGGTTACATGTTGATGATATCTTGAATGTAATTATAAATGATAAATTGTTGATAACTTAATGTTTAAATGTTGTGGTTAAAAGTTTTTAAAAGTGCCTAATATCGATTTACCCCCCCCCTTCTTAGTATTAGTGAATATTCGAATAAGGCTACCTATCTAAGACAACATATTGTTATCTTTTAATTTATATCATGCAATGATTTCCTCATTTCTTTGATCCTCTATGTTTTCCTAACCACTTGTGTTTTCTCTTTCATGCACTTTTCCTATGTTCTCTCTCTATGACCCTTTTCCTCTTTTTGTTGATTTCACAAACTCTCTTCTTTGTATTTACACAACTTTGCCATTGTAAGGTAATTCCGCTTACACATTGTCCCATGACAGGGTTATCTGTGTTTTTCGATTGTTGAACATTATTTGTGTATAGAGACTAATTCCACTGAACCATCCAAGCTAAGATTCCATTGCTAGAAGCTGCAAGATTGATTAAACAAGAATAGATATACGGATAGATAGATTGTGAAACAATGTTTTATGTGGATTGAAACAAGAAAAAAAAAAGAGAATGAGATTGTGCATTAAACAATGTTGGATTACAAAGAAAAGGATGTGAATCTTCTACGAAGTACTAGTGGCGAGGTTACACTTCTCTCTTATTGCTGACACATTTTTGGAGAGATTTTCTTAATTATGTAGATGGCATGACTCTTTTACTATCTCTTGGACTCATTGTTGTACTGTCCTAGCTCTTTATTGGTTTGGATCTTGTACAAGTTCTTGTATTGACTCTTGTCCTACCCTTTTACTAGTATCACTCTTCTATAGGCTCTT
>ML777301.1:941455-960182 GCA_009831015.1 Picea engelmannii | reverse complement strand
CTCATAAAGTTACCATATATAAGAAATCATTTCTTTCTCATTTATCTCTCTTGCATGAAAGGGTTGTGTATGATATATAACTTGATCATTGAACAACTTGTTATGACCCATGAATTGTAATGTAATAACACTACAACAAAACAGGCCGTTAGCGACTAGTTTAGTGTTGGATTTTAATGCATTTGAGGGCATGAATTGGGCCGATGGGATGGCGCAAAACCCGACACTAAATGACATGTTCACCTAGACGTCGGATTTAGCACCCAGTTTAGCTCCCTCTTTAGCGCTAGGTTTTGCTCCCTCTTTAATGCCTAGTTTTGCCCCTTATTTAGCACCCAATTTTGCTCCCGATTTAGCACCTAGTTTAGAGCCTAAACTGAGATATAGCTCTCTAATTAACACCCAAAATAGCTCCTTGTTTAGCTCCTATTTTAGCGCCTAGTTTATCTCCAGGTGTGGCGCCTAATTTAGCTCCTAGTTTATCTCTTGGTTTAGCGCCTAGTTTAGCTCCAGGTGTAGCTCCTAGTTTAGCTGCTGGGTTAGCACCTAGTTTAGCTCATGGTTTAGCTCCTAGTTTAGTGCCTAGTTTAGCTCCATGTGTGGTGCCTAATTTAGCTCATGGTTTAGCGCCTAGTTTAGCTCTAGGTCTGGCGTCTAATTTATCTCCTAGTTTAGCTCTTGGTTTAGCGCCTAGTTTAGATCCAGTATGATATCTCCCATGTTGAAATATCCAATGTTGGTATTCGACCTAAACTCCCTACTTGTTCTTCTCCTTATATGTAGGTGGTTGACTATTTTCTGTTCTAACTTTCCTTCAGTCTCTATGCTACATCTTTCTAGCATATTTTGCAATACTTTGAGAGAGGATGGATCATTTAGTAATTTTACACATGATTGAAAAAATCCTTCGAATGTACTTACTTGTCCCAGGAGATGCATTTCTTTGGTATGATCGAATGATGGAGGCATATCATACTCTAGTACTTCCTTATTATGATGCGTGGTTGAGTTTGACATTGTGTCAGGCTTTAGAAATTCTTGTCTCACTTGCTTAAATATATCCTTCTCATTCTGCATGTCAAATTGCTTCCTTGATTCAACATTCTTCTTCACCCAATGATGTTGTACTGGCTCTTTTTGTACTGCGTCGTTCCATGTTTTAGCTCCTCCACGTGTAGCTATGTTGATGTTTCTTCCTTCATCCCTCACTTCTGCTAAAATCCATTGAACATTCTGATTGTTTTGATTCCACTTTTCCTATATCTTCCCTAATAATGTAGGACATTCTTCCGTGTCATGAGCCAATGCGCGACAACACATACAAGTCACTGGTGGAAGTGGACATTCTCTGGCATAGTGTCTTGGTTATTGATAGTTGTGACTTACCACTAGTCCTCTACCTCTTCCAAAGCCTCCTCTTCCTCTTCCTCCGCCTCTGTAGCCAGCTCGATCCCCTCACGGCGTGTTATACTGAACATAACCATCCTCTAACCCAGAAATGAATTACATTCAGGTTGGTGGGTGGGAATACCTCCTCAAGAGTTAATGAGGGATGGGGTGTGCAAGAACTCATCTGTAAGGCTTCCAAACTTGACAATTGACTGGGAATTTGGGCCACATGTGACTCTGCTGAAAGAGGCGAGAAGGGAAGGTGTTGTGGGCAGAGGGAAGAACACGCTTGCGAAGAGTGTAGAGATGGGAACTGAATATCGGGGATTCAAGGAAGAATGGAAAAACTAAGCATTTTGGATACAGGAAATGGTAGAGAAGGTTATGATACAAGCTGATAAATGAGGCTAGTCCTCCTTGCTTGGTATCATATAAACCATTGTCAGGATCCTGCGGGAAGAGGAGAGTAACGTCTGTCCCTATTGTGGTTGAGCGAGAAGAAAAGGATGTGTTGCAAAGCATCGTGGTCTAGCTCAGGGGTGGCTAGTGTCAAATTTGTTTGGAGTGACTGAGCCTATAGTTGGGTGGAAACGGTCACCCCTTCGAGTAGTCACTTCACATTGTCTAATTATGATAAGCCTTTTCTCGAACTTAATTGTTGAGTTAGAATGATGAATGATTTCTCAGTTTATATATATATATATATATATGCATGTATGACCATCTCTGTGTGAAATGGACATGTTATGCGTATGATTACATCTCCTTGGGAACTCATACTTCCCATTGATAAACTGTATGCCTAGTTTCACTCCGGAGGGATTCCCGAGCATAAGTCGTAAAATGGTCGAGATAGGAAATATCGTATAGAATTGAAACCAACGGTATGGAGAGAATACTCTCCCTTGTCCCTGTTCCATGTAAATTTCCAGACCCAAGTCCCTAACCCGTTAGGGGTGAGAACTTAGGAAAATAGTGATAGGAAAATACCGAAAGGGAATTTTTTTCCTTTTTCGAAGGACGAACGGATGAGATTCATCCGGAAGGAGCCAAGGGTTTCCATGGTCATTAGCTATGGGAAAGAGATGTGGGATTTAACCCCTTCTAACCCTCGTATCCATGATTTCCAAGTTCATGTATCAGGAAGGTCACGGGTTGGGGTGACCAAAGCCTCCGAAAACCAAAGTCGCGAAGTAACCTCAACCGTTGTATCTATGAGTTCGGAGTTCGCGCACAGGGAGAGGACAGATCTTGTTCATCGGATCTATGTGCGGATGACCATAGCCGTGAGATCCACGGGAAAGTGCATGAGGTATAAGCCATTGAAAGTGGAGAGGAGAGTGGACTTTTGCAAAGTCCCGAAGTTTCAAAGTTAATCGGAACCATCCATCATCAAAGGACAGGTGGTAGCAGATCTGGGAGTTCGAGGATTCAGACCTCGGAAGATTTGCAAGGAGCAGATGAGAATACCTGAGGATCTGGGAGTCACAAAAATCCTAGCCGTCCGCCATGAAGGGAAACATGGCGAGAGTTCGACATTTCACTGACTTGCAACTTGGGAAGTCGGAGATAGGAATCGTGAGAACTCGCGAAGTCCGAGTTTGCGATTTGATCACAGCCATTAATCGAAGAGAGGACGTGGACCATTGATTGTCCAAGGAGATATCAGGGATTGAGAGAAGGAAGGTGAGGAGCCCTCCATCTTCACTAAACGTGAATTCTCGATTCACGAAGAGTTGATCTAATTCATTGGGTCGCGGGAGATTATGGACCGTTGATTTGACATCGAGATTTCAAATTTCGAGATTTCAAAGAAAGGAGATGGAATAATTTCCACCTTCATGATACATGAAGTCCAGAAGCTCTTGAGGGTTGGGCCCCAAGTCATAACGAGGGGTCATATGGATGGAGGTAAAGGAACAGAGCTAGCGTTGGGATAGGCTCTTAGTTCAGGAGTTTGGGAATTGGGTGAGTCAAGGTTGGCTCGAATGTGAATACCCGATGACAGGAGTCATGAAGTGCCTTTTAGTTAGTCTTTTGGTAACGGGTGGTGGTCACATGGAGGGGGGGGCTTGCACTTGGTGCTTGTTCGAGTGAGAGAACAAAAAAAATAAAATTATAGGCTTTACACTATAGAAGCTCCTTCATAAGGGTGGGTGTGTTACAAATTGGTATCAGAGCATGGTTACAACACTTGGTCTATTTGGGCTCATAGATGAGTTGCATAAAGATCACATTAAGTGGTTTTAAGGGCGATATCCTACCTTACTCCCTAAAAAGTCTAGTTAAGCCCTTAGTATAGAAAATAATGACATCTTACTATTGTGTGTGTATGTATTTAAGAAATGTGAATTATGTGTTAGTTATGAACTAATATAATGTTATCTAACAACAAGTGTTTTGTCTACATTCAAGCGGTCGATCAACCGTGGGAAACTGAAATCATATATAATGGTGACGCACCAGAAAGTGCGGGATGACTCCCATAATAGAGATGAAGATTTTGACGAGAGGACGGCGGTATAGACCCCCTTGGACTTGGCTGAGATTGTAAGGAGTCTCGTGGCTTAATTACAGAGCTGCAAGGCCGACAACAAGAGATTGATAAAAGAGCAAGAGAAGAAAATGGAAATTAATGTAGTCTTGCTGTAGAGTTTATCCAACATACAAAGACAACTACAGCATGGACGTGACACCAGTCATGTGGATCGATGACAGACAAAGAGGAGTCGAATTCCACCTGAGATATGAAAACATGTTCCTTTAAGTGGTCACACTGGGAGGAGTACCTCGAGAAAGGTCCAACCTGGAGACAGGGGACAAGCATCGAACCAATCCTCTGGAAAGGAAACCGGTGACTCAAAGGGATCTACAAGTAGTAGAATCAGTTCAAATTCTCAAAGAAAATGGAAGAAACAAAAGAATTCCAAAATTCATAATATCGAAGAATTCAAGAAGGCCAAACCACCCTCTTTCGAAGGTGATATTAAGAAGGGAGAGGAGGCAGAGGCCTGGCTACTTGGACTAAAAATGTATTTTAGAGTCCATGACTTCTTTGAAAACTTTAAGGCCTGAATATCCACTTTCAAACTGAATGGAAAGGCTTCCATTTGGTGGGAAGACCTTAAGAATGTGAAAGAGATTCATGAAGAGGACCTATATTGGGAATGTTTTGAGAAATAATTTAGGAAGAAGTATCTGTCGGAAAAATATCTCGACGAGAAGACTAAAGAGTTCTATGAACTCAAGCTGGGGAAACTCACCATAGAATATTATGTCAGTAGATTCCTTGAGTTGTTGAGGTACGTACCATACATAAAAGTGGAAAAGGAAAAGGTGCAATGATTTATCGGTGGGCTACCTAAAGACTATCATAACAGAATTGAGTTTGACGAGCCAAAGACCCTAGAAGACACTATCTGAAAGGAAAGATACTGTTATGAATAGCTTGGGCTTCAGACAGAACCTCGTGAAGGCTGGAAGCAAAAGAATAGTTCAAGGTTCTAGAAAAAGGGGTTTAAACCCCTAAGATTTAAAAACTATAAGAAGGATTCAAGGATGAGGTTTCCTTCCTGAAGTGTACGCTAGCAGAATTTCCCCTCCCAGAGCGGAAATAAACCTTTTGGATCAACCCCAGGAAAGATGGATAACCCAAAGAAAGAACCCTTGAAATTTTGGGGTTGTGGAGAAGAACATCTACTAAGGGACTGTCTGCACAGACAACAAAATAGTAGGAGAATTTAAAATGTCAAAGAAGCCACCACCACCAATGAGGTGGCCAGGAGTATGCCATGAATTTATGTAGTCGTGGATAAAAAACAAGACGACCACCAAGATTTAGTGGTGGAGATGGAAGGTATGATCGCCAACCATCTAGTATCTATTTTAATTGACCCTTGCTTAAATTTGAGTTATGTGGCCCCTCGAGTTGTTGAAAAGTGTAATTTACAGCCACATAAACATGCTAAGACATGGTTGGTATAGTTAGCCACTAGCACCAAAAGAAAAATAGTGGAGGTTGTACCATCTTTCCAATTCACTGTGGATGGATCTCCCACCCAAGCTTACCTTAACGTATTTCCCGTAGGATTGTATGACCTGTTGATTGGTATGGACTGGCTAGATGCATATAAAACTAAGTTGTATTGTTACCAAAAAACCTTAGAATGTGTAAATGAAGAAGGAAGAAAGATAAACCTCCAAGGGATTCAGAAGCATGTCTCAGTGAGACAAATATCATCCCTTCAAATGAAAAAGTATTGTAGAAAGGGGTGTCCTCTATATCCAATACAGGTGTTGGGATCTGTTGAGGATGACAGGCCAAGCCTAGAAGACAACCCCATATTAAGAGAGTATAGATATGTGTTTCCAGAAGAGGTATCGGGTCTACCTCTAAGAAGGGACATTGACTTCTCAGTAGAACTTGCACCTAGAGTGGTACTAGTATCTAGGACCCCCTATAGGATGAGTACACCCGAGATAGTTGAAATCAAACTATAGCTAAAGGAAATGATGGAAAAAGGCTACATCCGGCCTAGCGTGTCTCCATGGCGAGCACCAGTCTTGTTTGTGAAGAAGAAAGATGGTACATTACGATTGTGCATAGATTATAGGCAGCTCAATAAGGTAAACATAAAGAACAAACACCCCTTACCCAGAATCAATGACTTGTTTGAACAATTGGGGGGTGGTACCATTTTCTCAAATATTGACTTGAGATCTGGATACCATCAAGTCCGAATCAAGGATGAAGACATAACCAAAACCGCATTCAGGACAAGATATGGTCACTACGAATTTGTGGTAGTACCATTTGGATTAACCAATGCCACTGACACCTTTATGTGCTTGATGAACAATGTACTCAGCAAATTCCTAGACAAGTTTGTATTTGCTTTTATTGATGATATGTTTTCTACTCCAAGAATAGAGAGGAACATGAGGAGTATCTTGGACTTGTACTTCAAGTGCTAAGAGATTAGCATCAACTCTATGCCAAATTTAGTAAGTGTGCCTTTTTCCAGAATCAAATACATTACTTGGGCCATGTCATATCTGAAGAAGGGGTAGTAGTAGACCCTAACAAGATCAGATCCATCATGGAATGGCCTACCCCAAAGGATGTTTTGTAAATCAGATCCTTTATGGGTTTAGAAGGATAATATAGGAGGTTTATAAAAGGGTTTTCCAAGATTGGTTGTCCAATCACTGCCCTCCAGAGGAAGGGGGCTAAATTCATCTGGACACCGGAATGTGAAGAAATGTTTTAGTCACTAAAATACCTTATGACCCATGCGCCTGTGTTGAAGATCGTCAATCCCGATAAGGACTTCCTCATTTGCATAGACACCTTCAAGGAAGGACTCAGAGGAGTCCTTATGCAAGAAGGAAGCGTAGTTTTCTATGAATCTCGAAAATTGAATGAACATGAAGTCAACTATGTGACCCATGATCTAGATTTGGCCTCCATTGTGCATGCCTTGAAAATGTGGAGGCGTTACCTCCTGGGTAGGAAATATGTACTTATGACAGACCACTGTGGATTGCAGCACCTGTTTGACCAACCAAAACTCAATGTTGGACAAGCTAGGTGGATGGCCCTCCTTAGTGAGTTTTATTTCGAAATCAAACATATCAGAGGAAAGGAAAAAAAGGTGGTCGATGCCCTTAGCAGAAGTATGAAAACAATTCAATTGGCAGCAGTGGGAACTTGCGAGATGAATGTCAGGGAAAGAGTTAGGAATGCACAAGAAACAGATGCATTCTTCCAGACCGTGACCTCATACCTGCAGCAAGAACCCGCAGGGATAAAGTATGAAGGCTACCAGATGCTAGATGGAGGTCTGTTGACTTATCGAAACATGATATATATTCCAAGTTGTGATGTCTTGAAGAGTTTCATAATGGATGAATTTCACAAGAGAACATACACCGGCCATCTAGGTTATCAAAAGATGTTCAGGGCCACCAGGAAACAATTCTATTGGCCTAGATTGAAGAAAGACATAGCTCAGTATTTAGCTAAATGTCTAGAGTGCCAGCAAGTTAAAGTAGAACACCAACACCCAGTAGGATTATTACAACCTCTACCAATCCCAGAATGGAAATGGGAGACCATCTCCATGGATTTTGTTGGAGCCGCACTTGTTCTTTCACTTGAACTAAACTTCAAGCATCAAACCTTGAAAGTTCGTGCACATGAATAGCAATGCGTTTTTCGCTTTCAGTAGCATTTCGTTTTTTCTTGAGAAAGTTGCTCTCTTGTTTCATTTCGGGATGTCGCCAGTCGGGCGTTTTAGATACTTGAATTCATAAGTCCCGAGCCGCGAAACTGCGAACTCAATCTTTCAGATTTTTCACCCAAGGCGTTAACTATGGTGAACCATTAAACCCTTGGTTAGACGTCATCAGCATTTTGTGACTCGGCATTCGTCGAGCCTAATTTTTTGTTCTTTAAACCCCGAGGGCCGAGAACGCGATAAATCTTTTTGGTAAGCCTTAGTCAAGAACCAAGGTCAAAAAGGTAACCACGGTTATCTTCCGTTTTTCGACACATCGCAGGTTGGCTTTTTCTCTCATAAACCAAGGATATCCAAAACTGCGATTCGCGAGGTCACGACATAATTATGGCGAGATTAGTTAGTCTCCTAATTTAAGATTTACTTATCGTAAATTGAGACTAATTATCGCCGCATCGCGATATCGCGATTTGGCATTTCATTCTCCTAAAAACTTGTCTTCGGATTTCGGATTCACGATCTGGTGATTAAGTTAATCATGTTATTAAGGATCCGCTACATCGTAATTATTGTTGATTAATGCTGAGATCGGAATTCGCAATCTCGCGAGTTGCAAATTCAAAATGTTAAAGGGAAATTCACGAGATGACAAAAAGCGAGGAAATCTCTAAGCCATTAAGATTTGAAATTTTAGAAAAATAATTTTTAAAAAAAAGATAAGGTACGTCCCGTGCATCAAGGTTGGCACACTTTACAAGGAATTCATTTACTCTCCATAACCCGAGTACCTGTCAAGCCGCCCAATATTCATGACATTAATGAGAAAATGGGGTAAATCCACGATGAAAATAAGATCGGATTTTTTCAATTAATTTGGTTTTATTCGAGATTTAATGAGCTCATGACAAAGGTACATAATTCCCAAAATATATACGAAACTTGTTTTATTCATTAAAAAGAAAACATTTCTTGTTAAGTGTATAGAGCAATTCTTTCTCCGAGTGAACTAGCCTCTACATGTATACGCAGGTTTATCACAGAAGAACCAAAACACCAGTTTCAGCTATGGCGCCAAGAAGGGGAGCCAAAGAAAATATCAAAGCCGCAGTGCAGGGTTTGGACAACGTCTCAGACACTTCACCACGGACAGATGGCTCTGTATCTACCTGGTCTTCCATTACAGGTATCCTACAATCCGAGGCAGTGATTTGTTCAGACTCTGATGATTATAACTATGATATCGAGAAAGACGACCTGAACACTAAGTACAAGGTTGTTGTTCAGTCGAGAATGCATCTCATTGCGGTCAGACCTCGATTGCTCCCGTATTTCGATATGATCCGATGGGAATTGGATCATATCGACTTGCCTTCCAGGACTATTGTAAATGACCGACGGGACATTATTGGGACTTTTAGGCCCGAACACATCCAGGCTATGTACAAGCTCCCAGCGACCTCTTAATTGACATTTGGAAAAGAATTCTACGCAGAGTTCAAAGAGAAGGAGTGCACAGAGTTTGACAGGACTTTGCCAGGATTGATAAAGGACTGGGTATCTCGTACCTCCACATTCAGGGTGAACAACGAGGGTGTGTATTCCATTTCTTCGTTGCACCCAAATTACAGGTATGTGGCAATGATGGCTTGTCGGCTGTTCGGAATGGAGGACACGGCTCATTTTTACGTCCAATGGGTACCCCTCATTTATCGGGTGGCAGAAGGTTTCTCATTCAACTGGACAAAAATACTCTCTGATAATTTATTCAACAAAATCACTGAGTACCAAGAGAAGAAGGCAGCCGGGAAGCCGTCCGGATTCTACATGTCCGCGTATATTATGGATGCTATATGCGCCAGGATGCCTTTTCCCTTGATGAAATGGGCTTGGAGCCCATCCGAAGACAAAGCTGTGCATGTCTACCACGATAAATTGTGGGAGAATAATGCAAATGATTTCATTTATGAAATTTTTAACTGGGTGATAGTGCCCCTGCACGTCACCATTTTTGGCCTTTTGCCACCCCACATTCCAGAGGGCATGGTTGCAAATCTGAATCATATCACAGACTGGTATGTGGAGGAGGAATTCTCCTATTTCAGAGTATTCAGAGCTGTCGTTCCTCCACTGGTGCTCCCCCAATTTATTCCTGACAAAATGGCATGTCGCGAGATCGCTCGCCAAGCAGTGATCGACGGCGTGAGCAAAGAATTAAAGGCATCAACAAAGAAGGTATGGCCGTCTTTTCCTATCCAGCTCAATTCCTTTTCCTTGTTGGATTTTGGACATGCGAAGGCTGAGGCTGCAGCCTTAGAAGGCTTGAATTTGGCCTATATCGAATATAAAAGGCATGATCCACAGAGAGTCGTGAGTATTCATTTAGGAAATTGCGGTCTGAAGAGGTTCGAGCATGAAGAATCACCCTCGGATGACATTTTTCGAGGGGCCAAATCCTATCCAGAGGTACAATACCAAATCCAGTCCCTAGCAGCCGAAGACAGGGATTCTGTCTTAAAA
The DNA here is from genome assembly GCA_009831015.1 of Picea engelmannii. Lineage (NCBI taxonomy): Eukaryota > Viridiplantae > Streptophyta > Pinopsida > Pinales > Pinaceae > Picea > Picea engelmannii. The sequence goes on along the minus strand of ML777301.1, from coordinate 950,037 downwards.
TTTCAAGAAAATAGGAAACGATGTCTTCCTGTGGTACTAGGAGGCCTGGGACTTCCCAAAGATAAAGGAAAAGAAGCCGAGAGTTCTGAAGGGAAAACTTCTAAGCCTGAAAAAGAGAAGACTCCCGAAAAGGAGAAGACTCCTGAGCAAGAGAAGAGTCCAGAACAAGGAGGAAATCCCGAAACAAAAGAGAAAACTGCTGGTCCTCCCAAGGGACCTAATCTGGAGGAGGAAATAAAATATACAGGTCCACCAGAAGTTCAGGATCCAGAGGCAGGAAGGAAGACCCCCGACCCCCCGAAAAAGCAAAGTCCGCTCAGCACAACGGATAAAGCTGCGAAGCAAATCGGGCAACCTATCGCCTCTATTACGCCCTTGCAGTCAGCGCAAGCAGGCGTTAACGAAGGGTGGATATTTGGTGAGGAATTGAGGCCTCTAAGGGCAGAAGAACTGCCTCCTAACGAATTCTTTTTTGACAAAAAGAGGAAAGCCATGGTGAAACGAGAATTTTATCAGGAGGGAGAGTCTACTGCTAAAAGATTTAAAATAATGGCCGATGGGATGAATAGGAGAAGAGATGAATTTGACACAGAAATTGCGGGAACGCTGGGAGCGTATGCAACGACAAATCAATTCTCAGTCGAAGGGTTAAAGAGGCAGCTCAAAACAAAAAATCGCCTGATCAAGACCTTAGAAGCCAGAGTGACTTCGGCAGAAGAAAACGCTAGGAGTCAGGTGAGCGGAGAAATAGAGTTGGCTAGATTAGGTGATAAGCAGGAAATCCAAGCACTCAAAGCCAAGCTGGAACAAGCCAATTCTACGATCAGGGATGGTCGGTTGGGATCGGGCCAGCTGAGAGATACGATTACATGACTTCAAGCTCAACTGGAGGTCACAGAAAGTAGAACAATCGACGTTGATATCGTCAAAATCCAAGCAACTGATATTCGGAGCAGGGTTTCCTCTGCTCAACAGAGCCTGCTTAATAAGGTAGAGGAGATTCGAGAAAACCACTTGTTAATACATCGAATCTCCAAGAATCTTGTAAATAAAGAAAGAAACGCAGAAGCTACCCGGAGTGCTTTTCAAGAGGCAGTTATAGCGACTAATAACAGGTTTTCGGGCCCGCCTGGGCTCACTATTGCCGAACAGACTAGAGGCAATATCTTGTTAAAGAATTGGGAACAGATTATCGCTTCGAGCAAAGAGCAGGTTCAAAGGGTGACCAATTCATTAACAGAATCCTGCAGTGTCATGAATGGTGAACAATTAGGAATGGAGTTTGGAAGCGACGCCGAGGCGCTAAGACAGGTAAATACAGACCAGATTTCCATCAGCATAAAGGAGGAAAATGAGAGGAACTCGGCAGAGATTTCCGGGATGAACAGGGTAGACTCAGCTCAAATCGACAAGCATTTGATCCAGCCTAGTGCACAACTCGGCACTCTCAAACTCATCAATGAACAAATAGAGGATAAACTTCCACAGCTGGCCCGAGAGTGCTACTCAGCCGAAGCCAGTTGTCAAGCCGAGCCTTCGCAGCTTGTGACCCAGTTTGTAGACAAGTGTATCATGTACACCACATCTTTGCGAGGACAAGCATCTGGCTCCTCTTAAGAATAGAATAGGTGAAATGGAGTTATTTCATTCCCCCAGATGTCAATGTAAAGACTTCACAGTTTGTGTTTCAATTTTTAGACAGATGTATCATATGTATTTAATTTAAGCAAAAAACAAGCACCTGGCACCTTTTTTTGAAAACAGGTTCGGACAGATGGAGTAAGGTGGCTCCTCTGAACCGAGAGAGAAATTTTGTATAAATACATCACCAAAAGAAGAGAAAAGGGCTGGACTTTTTGGGGTTGATTGTAAGAGAGTTTGTTCATGAAGGGAGTTAATACAAAGCAAATCAAAGATTCCCGATCCTGTCCCGACTGTATTTCAAGTTTGTTTTGTTATGTTCTTTGTTTCTTTTTATTTTGCTCTACTTGCTCTACATAATTGAAAGGTATCACTATAACTTAGTGCAACTACTACTATAGTGAAGGAAGTCTATTTTTTCGTAATTGTCTCTTGTCCTTCCTCTGCACCGGCTATCAGCAGGTGTAAGACCAAGCTACAGTTACAGAATTTTATGTTTAATTTCACCATGTCAATTATGTTCGTGTCCATTTATTCTTCTGTGTATACGTAAGTTTTTCACAGTTAAGAATTTCATATTACTCGCAACTAGATGTTTTTCTTTCATTTCACACCTTCTGCTAAAAATCATACAGTTACAGGAAAGGGCCTTTGTTTGTTTGTTCTATTTTGTTCCTCATACGACAAATTCTCCCATCTCAGCCAAATTGAAACAACATTAAAATTTCTCGTTAAAATCATTTCCATACCCTTACTGTTCCACAATGACTGCACCCGTGGTAATTCAACCTAATATCCAACTCCGGATCTCAGATCAAACTAATATCGCGTTAAGTCTTTTCAGCACAACCCTTAGAACTGCTAATACCCGGGAAGAATTAGAACATTCATGGGTAGCCATTGAACAAGATATCGCAACCCAGGAACAGTTGGAAGCCAGACGACGTGAACGTAGGAACCTTCATTAGCTTCCCATACCGAAGGTAAGTGAAATCCTTTATCAACCATTACCACACTTTCGGATGCCTTGACACTGTACTTTAAGCCTTAGTACAGACTCAGGAACAACATCTTTCTGGCGCCATTGCCGGGGATCGAAGTCACGAAATCTTTTCCCTGGGAAAACGACAAACTTTTTCGTTGATAGTGTCACTCTTTGATAGTGAACACAGAGTGCACACCTTTTTAAGGCTTGCTTTAAATCTCTCACTTGGCGACTCCACTAAAATACAAACTGGCGTCTGGTAGAAGACATACCAGACAGAACCCGGATGATAAGCTAATTACGCCCGTTAAAAATCCTCAAAAAATATTAAGAGCAAGAGGTTCACTTCAGGCAACCGCTTCAGTTAATAAACCTAAAAATCTGCTTCTAAAGACTAAATCCGCTTCAGAACCTCCTTCTTCCGGTAGCCCTCTGTCTGATACCAAAGATCCAGAAGCAAACTACTCTAAATTTAGGAGTGAGTCACATCAAACTTTCCCCTCTATAAACAAGGGGAAAGGTCCTTTGGAAAGATCATTATCTTTTGACATATCATCCTTTCAACATCAAAACTTGCCACTTTCACCAGATTCAAAAAGGTGTTCTACACCCTCATTTCCTAATCCTAAAAAGATGGCTGGTGTTGGAGGAGGAGGTGGAGGGAAACCTAATCCCCCTCCTCCCGGAGTATTTGCAAAAGTAGCGGCTAGATACGCTCCCCTAGTTTTACCTACGCAACTTCATGATTTACCTGATAACTACATAAAAAATCTTCCCAAGTTTACTGGGGAGGGAGATCTAACCGCAGCCGAACATATCAACTTCTTTGACCAGTTCGCTGACATATGCAGTATTGAGCATGAGGATGTCTATTCGAGGCTACTTGTCCAAACTTTTGAAGGACAGGTCCGAACTTGGTTTCGGAGTCTTCCTGCATCTTCTATTGGGACCTATAATGCCTTAGAAAACGCTTTCCTCACACAATGGGGAGAGCGAAAAGATTATTTATACTACCTTACCGAGTTTGGGTCCCTAAGGAAGAAAAACTCAGAAACGGTAATGGAATTCATTTTGAGATTTAATAAAATATACAATAAAATTCCAGTCGCTGTAAAACCTTCTGAACCTTCGGCTAAAGTAACCTTTGCAGGAGCTTTTGAACCGGATTTTGCATTGCTCTTGCGAGAAAGAAGAGGAGCCACCCTGAAGACAATGCAAGACGACGCCGTCGAAATAGAATCTAACATGATGGCTTCAGGTAAGTTGAAGGCTAAAGTAGAAACAGCCAACCGTGATAATAGACGCTATAGGGAACTAGCAGGTCCTTCCGGGTCAAATAGATACACTGACGACAGAGTGGATGATATGGCCCGAATAATTAAAGATTTGTCTAACAAAATCTCTAGGATGGAATTGGACCAGGCCAAAGCTGATCCTTCTAACAAAAGGGACTTTAGGAGAAACCCAAATCATCAAAATCAACAGAGACAAATAAAAAATGAAGATAAAAAAATACAAGCTCCACTAAAAAATGAAAATTTTATAGGAGCAAGTGACCTCCAAGATTTCGGAGATTCAGACGAAGAAGTTGCATGTTTCGGCGACGAATGTTCGCAGCCATTTCTGACCAGAAAAGACTATGAGAAATCCTTACATACTCCTAAATCGTCTAACAAAGAAGAACAAGAAGGTTATCATACTGATCTCTGCATATCTCAATTAGAAACAGAAATGATAGCGGCTGATCTTCAACCCAGATACAATCTGAGGTCAAAAATTAAGCCTGCCTCAACTGACCAACCTAAAAAAATCCTACCAAGGGGTCAATCTCATGAACCCCCTTTAGAAGAGACATTGTTGCCATTACCCAACGATAAAGACAAGGTAAAAAAGGCTCAACAGTCTCAGGTGAAAAAGGCAGAGACCCAAACAAAGGAAACGGAACCGAGAAATAAAGTTACAACTTCAACTAAGATCACGAGTGATAAGGCGATTCAGACAAATAAGCTGGAAAGAGAAACCCCAGAACTCTTAACCAAAGAAACGGATAAGGCCAATACATCTTACAATTTCGAAAATGAATTAAATAAAATTAAAATACCGATTCCTTTGGTAGAATTAGCAAAAAACCCCGCTTATCGGAAACAAATTGCCAAAGTGATGGGTGTTTTTGAGCCCGAAAGTCACTCTGATGTTATCAACTTAGAATATGACAGACCTAACATCACCTTTGGTCCCCACTTCGAGGGATCCAAGGACAACATCGCTCCTTTCTATATCACCCTGAACATACATGACCAACTGCTACATAATTGCATGTTAGACTCTGGGGCTTCGCATAATGTTATGCCCAAAATGATAATGGATAGGCTGGGCCTCCAGATCACTAGACCCTATGGAGATTTATACTCTTTCGATTCAAGAAAGTTTAAGTGTATGGGAATGATAAAAGACCTGGTTGTTTCCCTAGCTCAGGTCCCGATCAAGAGTGTCCTGATGGATGTGGTTATTGCAGATATTCCTCCCAAATATGGTATGTTATTATCCAGGTCGTGGGGAGCCAAGTTGGGAGGTTCCTTACAATTGGACATGTCATATGCCACAGTTCCCATTTTTGGTGGTCAGTTTACCCGATTGTATAGAGAAACAAGATTGGCATATACTGTCAGTGATCCTCAGAATCCAAATAATTTTCCCATTTATGTCGCAGACCAAGATCTGGGAAATTGCATATTGTCTTTTGATGATGATCCAAGTGTGTGTCCAGAAGAACTTGATAGGAAGCAAGAAGAGCTTAACCCCTTGACTGAAGAACTATGCAAAAATGGTCTCTGGAAGATGTACTTCGATGGTGCTTCATCTTCTGAAGGAGCTGGTGCGGGTATACTCTTGATAGCACCTGAGGGTAAGTTTACTGTTCCTTTCTCATATCGCTTACAATGGGACATAGATTACACCAACAATGTATGCGAGTACGAAGCACTGATCTTAAGATTAGAAGCAGCCAAGAAGTTGAACATAAAAAATTTGGAGGTTTACGGTGACGCTGAATTGATAGTAAAACAAGTAAACCGACAATATCTAGCCAAACATCCCAGATTGAGAACATACAGAAATTGCGCTTGGGACCTAATGGAAATTTTTTTCTCGTCTATAAAAGTCCATTTTATTCCACGCACAGAGAATCTGCATGCTGATGCATTGGCTAAGGCAGCCTCAACCTTTTCCCCTCCCACAAATGTTAAATTAAAATATCATATTGAGATCAGATATAAACCCTCTATACCAGACAATATCCGACACTGGCAAGTTTTTGAAGATGACGAACAAATTCAGAAATTTCTTATAGCAATAGGTGAGTTTTCCGAAACCCATCCAGACCAAGAAAACCAAAATGATCCGAGGTGGACTATGCAAGAAGACAAAAATCCTGAAACCTTCCAAGAAAAAATAGCAGACCACCGCATGTTGGTCCTCAAAAATAACCAAATCCCGAAAGGATTAATTCCTTTGGAAAGACTTTTTGATCAAAACGACATACCTGTGAAGTCTACTTTGCAGCCCCAACCAGAAGAAGTGGAAGATTGTAACATAGGAACTGAGAAGGATTCCAGGGTGGTAAAGATATCCAAATTTCTCCCTCCTAAGGTAAAGGACCAATATACAAACTTTCTTAGACAGTATAGAGATGTTTTCGCTTGGTCCTATGATGAGCTTCGAACATATGATACTTCTATAATTGAGCACAAAATACCTTTGAAGCCCGGAGTCAAGCCTTTTAGGCAGAAGCTCAGGCAGTTTAATCCCATTTTGTTGCCTGTTATTGAAAAAGAAGTTAAGAATCTTTTAGACGCGAAGATAATCGTACCTCTAAGATATTCCGATTGGATAGCAAATTTGGTCCCTGTCAGAAAAAAGAACGGAGAAATCAGACTGTGTGTAGATTTCCGGAACTTGAACAGGTCCTCCCTTAAAGATAATTATCCACTTCCTAAAATGGACCACGTCCTAGAAAGGGTAGTTGGGGCAAATCGGATGTCTATGATAGATGGATTTTCAGGGTACAACCAAATCGCCATGAATGAAAAAGATAGAGAAAAAACCGCTTTTACCACGCCATGGGGTACATTCATGTATGATAAAATGCCTTTTGGATTAATGAATGCGGGAGCTACCTTCCAGCGTGCCATGGATATCGCTTTCGTTGGGGAAAGAGATAAGTTCATAGTAATCTACCTCGACGATTTAATGGTTTTTTCAAAAACCGATGAAGAACATTTGATCCATTTAAAACAGACTTTCGAAAAATGCCGCAGGTATGGCCTATCTTTGAACCCAAAAAAATCACATTTCGCCATGCAGGAAGGTAAGCTTCTAGGACATATCGTATTTAGAGATGGAATCAAGATTGACCCTAAGAGAGTTGAAGCGATACAAACTATCAGGATGCCTAGGAACGTTAAAGAAATTCAAGCTTTCTTGGGTACAATAAATTTTTTGCGAAGGTTCATACCAAATTTTGCTGAGATTGTTAAATTAATCACAGGAATGCTGAAGAAAGATAGCAGAGTAAATTGGACCGCTGAAGCTAAAGCATCTTTCAAACATATTAAGAAAGTTATCAGTGAGGCACCTATGTTAACAAGCCCAGATTACTTGAAATATTTCCTCATCTTCTCATTCGCTTCTCAACATACTATCGCCGCAGTGTTACTACAAAAAGACGATGAAGGATTTGAGCGCCCGATTGCATTTTTCAGCAAGAGCCTTAGAGACGCCGAATTAAAATATGACATAATGGAAAAACAGGCGTACGCAATGGTAAAATCACTGAAGGCATTCAGAACTTACGTTCTACATTCAAGAATTATTGCGTATGTACCAACTAGTGCTGTGAAGGATATATTGGTACAGCCAGACAACGATGGAAAACGAGGGCGCTGGCTTGCAAAGATACAAGAATTTGATCTAGAAATCAAGCCAACTAAATTGGTAAAGGGAAAGGGTTTGGCCAAACTGTTGGCTGAGTCAAACCTTAGAGCTCTTAATATCAATTGCCTACAAGGAGAAGATGAAGATACACACTTGCAAGAGCTAGACAACCAGACTTATCCCAACAAGGTTGAAGAAAAATTCACATTGTCAGGCTGGTATAAAGATATAGTTTTATACTTGTTAAACTTGATATGTCCAGATGGACTAACACCAGCCAAATACAGGACATTAAAACTCCATGCCATCAAGTATTTCATCTTAGACAATCAATTATATTGGAAGGACCCACTCGGATTTTTACTGGTTTGTCTGATTGAGTCGGAGACTCCACGAGTTATAGAAGAATTTCATGAAGGAATCTGTGGAGGACACCATGCATGGAGAGCCACAGCCTATAAGATCTTGAGGGTCGGATACTATTGGCCAAAGCTATTCTCGGATGTTAATGCTAAAGTACGTGCATGTTATGCATGTCAAATATTTGCTGGTAAGCAAAAACTTCCTGCACTGCCACTCGTTCCTGTCAGAACCGAAGCCCCATTTCAACAATGGGGATTAGACTTCATAGGAGAAATAAATCCTCATTCCAGTGCTCAGCATAAGTGGATCTTAACGGCCACAGATTATTTTACCAAGTGGGTGGAAGCAATTCCAACCAAAAGGGCAACAGATTCGGTGGTGATTGACTTTTTGGAAGATAACATCTTGTCCAGATTCGGGTGTCCCCGAAATATTGTTACAGACAACGCTCAGGATTTCAAGTCCATGGCTATGATCGACTTCTGCCAGAAGTATAGTATCTTCCTTCGCCATTCCATGGCTTATTACCCTCAGGGAAATGGACTGGCCGAATCATCTAATAAAAGCCTGGTAAATGTGATAAAAAAGGTACTCAATGAAAACAAGAAATCCTGGCATGTACATTTGAAGCATGCATTATGGGCAAACCGCATCAGCACTA
>ML777301.1:926100-937388 GCA_009831015.1 Picea engelmannii | reverse complement strand
GCCTTTTCCCTTGATGAAATGGGCTTGGAGCCCATCCGAAGACAAAGCTGTGCATGTCTACCACGATAAATTGTGGGAGAATAATGCAAATGATTTCATTTATGAAATTTTTAACTGGGTGATAGTGCCCCTGCACGTCACCATTTTTGGCCTTTTGCCACCCCACATTCCAGAGGGCATGGTTGCAAATCTGAATCATATCACAGACTGGTATGTGGAGGAGGAATTCTCCTATTTCAGAGTATTCAGAGCTGTCGTTCCTCCACTGGTGCTCCCCCAATTTATTCCTGACAAAATGGCATGTCGCGAGATCGCTCGCCAAGCAGTGATCGACGGCGTGAGCAAAGAATTAAAGGCATCAACAAAGAAGGTATGGCCGTCTTTTCCTATCCAGCTCAATTCCTTTTCCTTGTTGGATTTTGGACATGCGAAGGCTGAGGCTGCAGCCTTAGAAGGCTTGAATTTGGCCTATATCGAATATAAAAGGCATGATCCACAGAGAGTCGTGAGTATTCATTTAGGAAATTGCGGTCTGAAGAGGTTCGAGCATGAAGAATCACCCTCGGATGACATTTTCCGAGGGGCCAAATCCTATCCAGAGTTACAATACCGAATCCAGTCCCTAGCAGCCGAAGACAGGGATTCTGTCTTAAAATTTCAAGCAAACAGGAAACGATGTCTTCCTGTGGTACTAGGAGGCCTGGGACTTCCCAAAGATAAAGGAAAAGAAGCCGAGAGTTCTGAAGGGCAAACTTCTAAGCCTGAAAAAGAGAAGACTCCCGAAAAGGAGAAGACTCCTGAGCAGGAGAAGAGTCCAGAACAAGGAGGAAATCCTGAAACAAAAGAGAAAACTGTTGGTCCTCCCAAGGGACCTAATCTGGAGGAGGAAATAAAAGATACAGGTCCACCAGAAGGTTAGGATCCAAAGGCAGGAACGAAGACCCCTGACCCCCCGAAAAAGCAAAGTCCGCTCAGCACAACGGAGAAAGCTGCGAAGCAAATCGGGCAACCTATCGCCTCTATTACGCCCTTGCAGTCAGCACAAGCAGGCGTCAACGAAGGGTGGATATTTGGTGAGGAATTGAGGCCTGTAAGGGCAGAAGAACTGCCTCCTAACGAATTCTTTTTTGACAAAAAGAGGAAAGCCGTGGTGAAACGAGAATTTTATCAGGAGGGAGAGTCTACTGCTAAAAGATTTAAAATAATGGCCGATGGGATGAATAGGAGAAGAGATGAATTTGCCACAGAAATTGCGGGAACGTTGGGAGCGTACGCAACGGAAAATCAATTCTTAGTCGAAGGGTTAAAGAGGTAGCTCAAAACAAAAAATCGCCTGATCAAGACCTTAGAAGCCAGAGTGACTTCGGCAGAAGAAAACGCTAGGAGTCAGGTGAGCGGAGAAATAGAGTTGGCTAGATTAGGCGATAAGCAGGAAATCCAAGCACTCAAAGCCAAGCTGGAACAAGCCAATTCTACGATCAGGGATGGTCGGTTGCAATCGGGCCAGCTGAGAGATACGATTACACGACTTCAAGCTCAACTCGAGGTCACAGAAAGTAGAACAATCGACGTTGATATCGTCAAAATCCAAGCAACTAATATTCGGAGCAGGGTTTCCTCTGCTCAACAGAGCCTGCTTAACAAGGTAGAGGAGATTCGAGAAAACCACTTGTTAATACATCGAATCTCCGAGAATCTGGTAAATAAAGAAAGAAACGCAGAAGCTGCCCGGATTGCTTTTCAAGAGGCAGTTATAGCGACTAATAACAGGTTTTCGGGCCCGCCTGGGCTCACTATTGCCAAACAGACTAGAGGCAATATCTTGTTAAAGAATTGGGAACAGATTATCGCTTCGAGCAAAGAGAAGGTTCAAAGGGTGACCAATTCATTAACAGAAGCCTGCAGTGTCATGAATGGTGAAAAATTAGGAATGGAGTTTGGAAGCGACGCCGAGGCGCTAAGACAGGTAAATACAGACCAGATTTCCATCAGCATAAAGGAGGAAAATGAGGGGAACTCGGCAGATATTTCCGGGATGAACAGGGTAGAATCAGCTCAAATCGACAAGCATTTGATCCAGCCTAGTGCACAACTCGGCGCTCTCAAACTCATCAATGAACAAATAGAGGATAAACTTCCACAGCTGGCCCGAGAGTGCTACTCAGCCGAAGCCAGTTGTCAAGCCGAGCCTTCGCAGCTTGTGACCCAGTTTGTAGACAAGTGTATCATGTACACCACATCTTTGCGAGGACAAGCATCTGGCTCCTCTTAAGAATAGAATAGGTGAAATGGAGTTATTTCATTCCCCCAGATGTCAATGTAAAGACTTCACAGTTTGTGTTTCAATTTTTAGACAGATGTATCATATGTATTTAATTTAAGCAAAAAACAAGCACCTGGCACCTTTTTTTGAAAACAGGTTCGGACAGATGGAGTAAGGTGGCTCCTCTGAACCGAGAGAGAAATTTTGTATAAATACATCACCAAAAGAAGAGAAAAGGGCTGGACTTTTTGGGGTTGATTGTAAGAGAGTTTGTTCATGAAGGGAGTTAATACAAAGCAAATCAAAGATTCCCGATCCTGTCCCGACTGTATTTCAAGTTTGTTTTGTTATGTTCTTTGTTTCTTTTTATTTTGCTCTACTTGCTCTACATAATTGAAAGGTATCACTATAACTTAGTGCAACTACTACTATAGTGAAGGAAGTCTATTTTTTCGTAATTGTCTCTTGTCCTTCCTCTGCACCGGCTATCAGCAGGTGTAAGACCAAGCTACAGTTACAGAATTTTATGTTTAATTTCACCATGTCAATTATGTTCGTGTCCATTTATTCTTCTGTGTATACGTAAGTTTTTCACAGTTAAGAATTTCATATTACTCGCAACTAGATGTTTTTCTTTCATTTCACACCTTCTGCTAAAAATCATACAGTTACAGGAAAGGGCCTTTGTTTGTTTGTTCTATTTTGTTCCTCATATGACAAATTCTCCCATCTCAGCCAAATTGAAACAACATTAAAATTTCTCGTTAAAATCATTTCCATACCCTTACTGTTCCACAATGACTGCACCCACGGTAATTCAACCTAATATCCAACTCGGGATCTCAGATCAAACTAATATCACGTTAAGTCTTTTCAGCACAACCCTTAGAACTGCTAATACCCGGGAAGAATTAGAACGTTCATGGGCAGCCATTGAACAAGATATCGCAACCCAGGAACAGTTGGAAGCCAGACGACGTGAACGTAGGAACCTTCATTAGCTTCCCATACCGAAGGTAAGTTAAATCCTTTATCAACCATTACCACACTTTCGGATGCCTTGACATTGTACTTTAAGCCTTAGTACAGACTCAGGAACAACAGATTTCATCATCGGATTACCAACATCGGCCAGGCAGAATGACGCCATCATAGTAGTAGTGGATAAATTGACCAAGTCCACTCATTTTATTCCCATCAAATCGACTTGCAAAGAAATAGATATTTCCAACATATTCATGAAGGAGATATTCAGACTACATGGAATGCCTAAGGAGATCGTGACTGACAGAGAAAAAAATTTTACTTCAAACTTTTGGAAATCCTTGATGGTTGGCCTGGAGACCAAATTATTGTTTAGCACAGCTTATCATCCTCAAACTGATGGACGGATGGAAAGAGTGAACCAAATACTAGAAGACATGCTAAGGATGAATGTAATGCAACAACCTAAAAAGTGGGAATATTACCTACCATTGATGGAATTTGCCTACAACAATAGCTACCAAGAATCACTAAAGATGAGCCCTTTCGAAGCCCTCTATGGTAGGTTGTGCAACACTCTAGTCAGTTGGAGTAATCCCATGAACAGAATTACGATTGGACACAACTTATTGAAATAAATGGAACAACAAGTGATTCAGATAAAGAAAAATCTGAAAATCACTCAGAATAGACAGAAAATTTATGCCAACAGAAAGAGAACCCCAAGAGAATTCAAGACAAGAGACCACGTCTATCTCAGAGTTAGGCCTAGGAATATTTCCCTAAGGATGGGAGCTTGTGCCAAGTTGGCACCTTAGTATTGTGGACCTTTTGAAGTTCTAGATAGAGTGGGACATATATCCTATAGGCTAGCACTTCCTCCCACAGTAAAAGCACATAATGTTTTCCATGTTTCATTGCTGAAGAAATATGTACATGATTCTAATCATATAATTGACTAGTTTGTGATACAGGTCCACAAGAGGCCACATGGGAAATGGAGGATGCCATGAGACATGAATACCCATTTTTGTTCACTTCTGTATATACAGAACATGTTAATAGATAGAACATCGAGGATGATGTTCCTTTAAGCGGGAGGGAATTGTGACACCCTGTTTCCCCCAGTTTGTAAATATAACTATAAATGGCCAAAAGACTATGGAAATTTTTTTATGTGTGAATATTGATTCGATGGACCTTTGTTTGAAAGGTAGATGAATGTGAACCTAATTATTTACTAAGAAAATGGACAAGTGTTGCATGACTAATGGAAGGGGAGTGTACTTAGAAAGACCATGAATTCTATCAAAGAGATGGTGAAGGGGACCATGAATAGTTGTGTTAAAATTCACCAAACCAATACATTACTGAATTTAATTGCTCAGGACCATAATTGTCCTCTGACCCAAAAATGAATTACAGTCAGGGTGGTGGGTAGGAAGACCTCCTCAAGAGTTATTGAGGGATGGGGTGTGTAAGCACTCATACGTAAGGCTTCCAGACTTGATTCCGTAGACCCCTAAACACTCAGGTCCAAGGTCCGCATAGGATCGTTCTAATCTACCCTTGAGTCTAATTTACTCTTTGATTTCCCCTAGGGGAAGATCCCATACACTCACGGTGTATCCACAGGTCCGTATGAATTGAGCTTGCGTGTACAAACACCAGGTGCCACCCCAAATCTCCTTGATCACAATAGTGTCATTCCCTTTACTAAATCGAGGCTTCAGGTTTTGCGATTTCGCTATCCCTATTGTCGAGGGTTCCTATCTCTACAACTTCTGAAACCCGAATTGATGAACTCTGATGCACTCAACAAAGGTTGGATTACCAATGGGATTCTCACTTCATCCAAGTTTCAGACTTCGTGACTTCGCGAACCCAGATGCAAGGTTCCCAGTCCTTCAACCTCCAAACCCTAAAACAGTTAACAAGGTTTGACTCCGCCGATTTATGAAGACACGCCACCTGTCACCCTTGCGGTCCCCACCTGATAGATGTGCCATGCATTCAAACAAGCTCTCAACTCTCACCACTTCACAAATCCGACAGTTGAAACTGACTCCTCTAAAACCCCGAGCTCCCAAAGTGCCAAAATCCTGAATTCCACGTCGATTCCTATCGCAACTCGTGACTTCCGGACTTTCATTCCACTGCTCTCAACTCCTAGTCATCAGGATCCCCGAAATGACGAAATGACCTGACGGCTTGTGAAAATCATGATCAACGGTCCACCTTGATTCTTACCTCCCAAAGGATGGATTCGTTCAACAATTATCCTTCTTGCAGCTTCACTGGAATCCCACAGTCCTCGCGGTTTCATGAATTCTCCATAGAGAATTTCGACCGCTCGTTGCTCCTGGACAACTTCCACGAAATGAGCTAGTGTTATTCTACAGGAACTTAACTTTTTCTAGATGACTTTGACCCTCGTCTCCCTTTGAAGTAGTTCAACCTTCGTCCTCCTTTGAAATGTTCAAAGGTGTTAACTCTCCTGAGATTTCTCCGACAACTTCAAGCCTCGAAAGAACTCCTGCACATACTCCTTGCGGCAACCTTTCGAATACTTTTGGATATTCGACCTCTTGAATCTATGCACTCTCTGCAACAATAGTCCTCAAAACCCTTCCCTTAGTTGATAAATCCTAAGATTTCAACCATCCTGTGCACACCTTGCATGACTTCTGTGCCTCACTTTCACTTCTATTGAAATGAGAACAACGATATCCCTCCTGAGCTTTCAGAGATAAACTCTGAACCTTCATCAACGCACTCCTTGCAGAAAATTTTCTCACTTAGGATGAGAAACAATTGAAACGCATTCTCTCTCTCTCAGACTTCAAACATTCAACATGAAGTCATACATACACATAGTATTCAAGCAAATGCATAACCAGAGTGAATAAACAACTGTAAGCATACCATTCACCATGTAAAGAAAGAAAACATCATGCCACCATGAAATCTGATTCAAAGATTCATATATTAATTCAAAGCTCCTGTACATGGACTTCTTCTCTACAACTCTCTCTCTTTTCTTCTCTATTATAATGTGTTAATCATAATGTTACAATGATACAAGAATGAGGGTGTTTATATCCGTTTTCCCTCCTACTCTATAAACTATCTAACCTTATTAATTCAAACCGACCTACTTTCATTAACTGGCTTAAATGCCTTGATACAAAAGACAGACGGGAGGATTTCCCTAGGTTTGTTTACAATATCCAAAGTATAAATGCGAGTACATTCCTCTTAACTATTACATCAATGAATTTGTTTCAAAATTCAAAACAGATCTTTATGAAAACATTCTCTTTTCTTCCTCCGCACGTCCAACTATTTATTTGGCTTAGTCGCGCGCTTTGGGCTTTGCACGATGCTCTTGCATCATACTCCCTTACTTGAAAATTTTCATGAACTCTTGTTCATGAGCTCTTGCATGGTCTGTCCATGCTTCTAAATTTCTGCTTCATCTTCCCAGCTGGCATCTTCAACTGAATGTCCCTTCCATTTGACCAAGTATTCAAAATACTCTTTCCTCCTGGTCTTCTTGCTAATCCGCTTGTCAATTATGATTTCCATCTGTGTCTTTTTAGCTACAGGCATTTGTTTAGTCCATTGAACCTCTGTCGTTTCATCCTCTAATCCTACTTCTCCATCTCTGTAAGGGTACAAATCTACAACATTGAATATCGGTGAAATTCCAATCCCATCGGGTAATTCAATCTCATATGCGTTTGCCCCAAATTTCTTCAAGACCTTGCATGGCCCAATCTTTTTTATTTTCAATTTGTTATATGTTCCCCTTGGGAACCTTTCCTTCCTCAGATGTGCAAGAATCAGATCACCAACTTCAAATTGAAGTTATCACCTGTGTTGATCTGCTCTGCGCTTGTATTCTTGGTTTGAACTCTGCAATCACACCTTGACTTGGCTATGAAGCTCCTTCATTGCTTCTGGAAAATTCTCTGCGCTAGCACTCCTGAGTTCCTTTTGTTCTGAATTTCTCAATTCAAAAAATCCCCTTGGTTTCATTCCATATACAATTTGGAATGGACTCTGCCCTGTGCTTCTATTGATTGAATCATTGTAAGCAAATTCCGCCTATGGCAGAATGTGATCCCATTGACTGTGTTGTTCAGTCACTAGGCTGCTTAGCAAATCTCCCAAGCTTTTGTTGACAACTTCTATATTTCCATCCGTCTGAGGATGATACACTGAGCTAAATGAAAAAATTGTCCCTAGCTTCTTCCACAAAGTCCTCCAGAAATTTCCCATGAACTTGGTATCTTGATCAGACACGATACTTCTTGGCAAGACATGAAGTCTAACGAATTCTTTGAAAAACAGGTTCACAATATGTGTTGCGTCGCTGGTTTTCTAGCATGGTATAAAATGTGCCATCTTGGAAAAATTTTCGACTACCACAAAGATCGAATCACATCCTCTTTGTGTCCTTGGAATTCCCAATATGAAATCCATGCTTACTGCATCCCACAACCTTTTTGGTATGGGTAATGGCTAGTACAAACCTATGTTCTGCCTTTTCCCTTTAGTGTGCAGACAAATCCTGCATCTGTCCACAAATCACTTAACATATGTCCTCATTCCTCATCATCAAGGATCTCCCACCCTCAGCATCTTCTGCCTCAACATTCTGTCTTTGTGCTTCGACAATGTGAGTTTCACCACCTTCTTTCTTTCTGTCTGGACATTCATAAGATTTATGTCTGTTTTTCCCATAGAAAAAACATTTCACTTCACCTCCTTGGCCTCTTCCTCTTCCTCTAGCTCGAGGAAAAGTATTTCTATCAGCATACTGCCCTCTCTCTGAGCTTCCTCCTCTCTCATGCTGAGTTTGAGGTTTCTTCCCCTCTTCTTGAGGTCTCTGAATTCTGTCTTGGGCAACTGCTTTGCCTCTAGCTTGACTTCTGCCTCAACCTCTTTGACCTTTCTTTCGACTCAACTTCTCTTCAACTTTCAGATCCATCTGATAAGCATCTTCTACTGTCTGAATGATCATCATTCTCATCTCATCTTGGATGTCTTATCTCAGACCATTCATGTACCTGGCAACCTTTTCATCATCGCTCTCCCAATGTCCCGCTCTGATGTTTAGCTTGTAGAATTCTTCAATGTACTCCTTCACTGACATCAACTTCTGTCTCAAATTATGCATCCTCCGAAACAGAGTAATTTGATAATCCTTGGGGATGAATTTGTATTTCATCTTCGCAACCATTCTATCCCAACTTTTGATTTTCTTCTTTCCTTTGCAACATCTGTCAGCCTATAGTTCATCCCACCATAATGCTACATGCCCTTTAAGCCTTGTGACAACATGTTTGACTTTTCTATCTTCCTTGACATCCTCATAGTCAAAGTATTTATCTTCCTTGTCAGCCTCACTGATATCCCTAGTGTCGACTATGTGCCTCTGTGTTGTCTCCATGGCATCAAGCCTGGCACGTAATTCGTGCATTTCCCTTTCCACTGCGGGATGAAGCATTGGTCTATATCTTCTTCTCAGTGACATGACTAAGAAATGTTCCTCTTTTCTCTGCTACAGAAAGAAAATAACTTTTCTAGGCTCTCATGCCAAAATTTTCATAGACCCCTAAACCCTCAGGTCCAAGGTCCGCATAGGATCGTTCTAATCTGCCCTTGAGTCTAATTTACACTTTGATTTCCCCTTGGGGAAGATCCCATACACTCACAGTGTATCCACATGTCCTTATGAATTGGGCCTGCATGAAAAAACACCAGGCACCAACCTAAATCTCCTTAATCACAATAGATTCATGCCCTTTACTAAACTGGGGCTTCAGGTTTCGCGATTTCGCGATCCCTGTTGTCGAGGGTTCCTATCTCTACAACTTACGAAACCTGAATTTCCAAACTCCTATGCACTTAGCAAAGGTTGGATTCCCAATGGGCTTTTAAATTCATTGGGGTTTCATACTTCATGACTTCGCGAACCTAGATGTAAGGTTCCCAGTCCTTCAACCTCCGAACCCTGAAACAGTCAACAAGGTTTGACTCTGTCAATTTACAAAGACATGCCACCTGTCACCCATGTGCTCCCCACCTGATAGATGTGCCACGCATTCACATCAGCTCTCATATGTCGCCACTTTACAACTCCGGTAGTTGAAACTGACTCCTCTCAAACCCCAAGCTCTCGAAGTGCGGAAATCTCGAATTCCATGCCGATTCCTATCGCAACTCGCAACTTCGTGACTTTCGTACGACTATGCTCAACTCTTGGTCGTCAGGATCCCTGAAATGAAGAAATGATCTGATGGCTTGTGCAAATCACAATCAATGGTCCACGTTGATTCTTACCTCCCAAAGGATGGATTCATCCAACACTTATCCTTCTTGCAGCTTCACTGGAATCCCACGGTCCTCGCGGTTTCGTGAATTCTCCACAGAGAATTCTAACCGCTCGTTTCTCCTGGACAACTTTTGCGAAATGAACCAGTGTTCTTCTACGGGAACTTAACTTCTGCTAGATGACTTTGACCCTCGTCTCCCTTTGAAGTAGTTCAACCTTCATCCTCCTTTGAAATGTTCAAAGGTGTTAACTCTCCTGAGCTTTCTCCAACAACTTCAAGCCTCGAAAGAGCTCCTTCACACACTCCTTGCAGAAACCTTTCAAATACTTCTGGGTATTTGACCTCTCAACTCTGTGCACTCTCTGCAACAACAGTCCTCAAAACACTTCCCTTAGTTGATAATTCCTAATCTTTCAACTAGCCTACGCACACCTTGCACGACTTCTATGACTCACTTGCACTTCTCTTGAAATAAGAACAATGGTATCCCTCCTGAGCTTTCAAAGATAAAATCTAAACCTTCATCAATGCACTCCTTGCAGGGACGTTTCTCACTCAGGATGAGAAACAATTGAAACTCATTCTCTCTCTCTCATAATTTAAACATTCAACATGAAATCATACATACACATAGAATTCAAGCAAATGCATAACCAAAGAGAATAAACAACTGTAAGCATACCATTAACCATGTAAAGAAAGAAAACATCATACCACCATGAAATCTGATTCAAAGCTTCATATATTAATTCAAAGCTCCTGTACATGGACTTCTTCTCTACAACTCTCTCTCTTTTCTTCTCTACACTAATGTGTTAATGATAATGTTACAATGATACAAGAATGAGGGTGTCTATATCTGTTTTCCCTCCTACTCTCTAAACTGTCTAATCTTATTAATTCAAACCTACCTACTTTCATTAACTAGCTTAAATACCTTAATACAAAAGACAGAAGGGAGGATTTCCCCAGGTCTGTTTACAATCTCCAAAGTATAAATGCAAGTACATTCCTCTTAACTATTACATTAATGACTTTGTTTCAAAATTCAAAACGGGTCTTTATGAAAACGTGCTCTTTTCTTCCTCCGTGCATCCAACTATTTCTTTGGCTTAGTCGCGTGCTTTGGGCTTTGTATGATGCTCCCGCATCACTTGACCACTGACTGGGAATTCAGGCCACACGCAACCCTTATGAAAGAGGCAAGAAGGGAAGGTGTGGTGGGAAGAGGGAAGAACATGCTTGCAAAGAGTACAGAGACAGGAAGTGAATCTCGGGATTTCAAGGAAGAATGGAAAAACTAAACATTTTGGAAACACGAAATAGCAGAGAAGGTTATGATACAAGCTGATAAGTGAGGCTAGTCCTCCTTGCTTGGTATCATATAAACCATTGCTAGGATCATGCGGGAAGAGGAGAGTAACCTCTATCCCTATTGTGGCTAAGAGAGAATAAAAGTTTGTGTTGCAGAGAATCGTGGTCTAGCTCGGGGGTGGCTAGTGGTAAATCTGTTTGGAGTGATTAAGCTTACAGCTTGGTGGAAACAGGAACCCCTTCAAGTAGTCACTTCACATTGTCTGATTCTGATAAGTCTTTTCTCGACCTTAATTATTAAGTTAGAATGATGAATGATGAATGATGAACTGACATATCTATCTCTCTCTCTCTCTCTCTCTCTCTCTCTCTCTCTCTCTCTC
>ML777301.1:903037-925669 GCA_009831015.1 Picea engelmannii | reverse complement strand
ATATATAGGAAGCATACACATAACATAGTCATTTCACACATGTATGATATACATATATATATATATGCATGTATGACCATATATGTGTGAAATGAATATGTTATGTGTATGCTTCCATCTCCTTGGGAACTCATACTTCCCACTGATAAATTGTATGCCCAATTTCACTCCGGAGGGCTTCTCGGGCATAAGTCGTAAAATGGTCGAGATAGGAAATATCGTGTAGACCTGAAACCATCGTTATGAAGAGAATACTCTCCCCTGACCCCATGCCATGTGAATTTCTAGACCCAAGTCCCTAACCCATTTCGGGTGAGAGCTCAGAAAAATAGTGATAGGAAAATACCAAAAGGGAAAGGTTTTCCTTGTCTGAAGGATGGACATATGAGATTCATCCTGAAGGAGCCAAGGGTTGTCATGGTTGTTAGCTATGGAAAGAGCATAGGAGTTAACCCCTTCTAGCCCTTAGATTCACGAGTTCTGAGTTCACGCATTGGGAAGGTCATGGGTTGGTGCGAACAAAACCTCTGAAACCCGAAGTTGCAAAGTAACCTCAACCATTGTATCTTTGAACTCGGAGTTCACGCACATGGAGAGGACAGATCTCGTTCATTGGATCTATGAACAGAGGACCATAGACGTGAGATCTAGAGGAAAGTGCACGAGTTCTAACCCTTTGAAAGTGCATAAGAGAGTGGACTTTCACAAAGTACCAAATTTTGGAAGTTAATCGGAACCGCCCATCGTTAGAGGACAGGCGGTAGCAGATCCAGGAGTTTGAGGATTCATGCCTTAGAATATTTGTAAGGAGCAGAGGTGAATACCCGGGGAGCTGGGAGCCACAACAATCCTAGCCATCTATCGTGAAGGGACACATAGCGAGAGATTGATATTTCGATGACTCACAACTCGGTAAGTCAAAGATAGGATAATATAGAAGGTTTATAAAAGGGTTTTCCAAGATTGGTTGTCCAATCACTGCCCTCCAAAGGAAGGGGGTTAAATTCAATTGGATACCGGAATGTGAAGAAATTTTTTAGTCACTAAAACACCTTCTGACCCATGCGCCCGTGTTGAATATCGTCGATCCTGATAAGGACTTCCTCGTGTACACAGATGCCTATAAGGAAGGACTCGGAGGAGTTCTTATGGAAGGAGGAAGCATAGTTTGCTATGAATCTCAAAAATTGAATGAACATGAAGTCAACTATGTGACCCATGATCTAGATTTGGCCGCCATAGTGCATGCTTTGAAAATGTGGAGGCATTACCTCCCAGGTAGGAAATTTGTACTTATGACAGACCACTGTGGATTTCATCACCTATTTGACCAACCAAAACTCAATGCTAGACAAGCTAGGTGGATCGCCCTCCTTATCTAGTTTGATTTCAAAATCAAACATATCATAGGAAAGGAAAATAAGGTGGTCGATGCCCTTAGCAGAAGTATGAAAACAATTCACCTGGCAGCGGTGGGAACTTGCGAGATGAATGTCAGGGAAAGAGTCAGGGATGCACAATAAACAGACACATTCTTCCAGACTGTGACCTCGTACCTACAACAAGAACCCGCAGGGCTAAAGTATGAAGGCTACCAGATGCTAGATGGAGGTCTGATGACTTACTGAAACATGATATATATTCCAAGTTGTGATGTCTTGAAGAGGTTCATAATGGATGAATCACACAAGAGAAAATACACTGACCATCCGAGCTATCAGAAGATGGTTAGGGCCACTAGGAAACAATTCTATTGGCATGGATTGAAGAAAGGCATAGCTAAGTATTTAGCTAAATGTCTAGAGTGCCAGAAAGTTAAGGAAGAACACCATCACCCAGTAGGATTATTACAACCTCTACCAATCCCAAAATGGAAATGGGAGACCATATCCATGGATTTCATCATCGGATTACCAACATCGGCCAGGAAAAATGACGCCATCATGGTAGTAGTGGATAAATTGAGAAAGTCTGCTGATTTTATTCCCGTCAAATCGACTTGCAAGGAAATAGATATTGCCAACATATTCATGAAGGAGATATTCATACTACATGGAATGCCTAAGGACATCGTGACTGACAGAGACACAAAATTTACTTCAAACTTTTGGAAATCCTTGATGGTTGGCCTGGAGACCAAATTATTGTTTAGCACAACCTATCATCCTCAAACTGATGGATGGATGGAAGGAGTGAACCAAATACTAGAAGACATGCTAAGGATGCATGTAATGCATCAACCTAAAAAGTGGGAAGATTGCCTAGCACTGATGGAATTTGTCTTCAACAATGGATACCAAGAATCACTAAAGATGAGCCCTTTCGAATCCCTCTATGGTAGGTTGTGCAACACTCTAGTTAGTTGGAGTAATCCCGTGAACAAAATCACGATTGAACCTGACTTGTTGAAATAAATGGAACAACAACTGATTTAGATAAAGAAAAATATGAAAATCAATCAGAATAGACAGAAAATTTATGCCGACAGAAAGAGAACCCCCAGAGAATTCAAGACAAGAGATCACGTCTATCTCAAAGTTAGGCCTAGGAAGAGTTCCCTGAGGATGGGAGCTTGTGCCAAGTTGGCACCTCAGTATTGTGGACCTTTTGAAGTTCTAGATAGAGTGGGACCTGTAGCCTATAGGCTAGCACTTCCTCCCACAGTAAAATCACATAATGTTTTCCATGTTTCATTGCTAAAGAAATATGTACATGACTCTAATCATATAATTGACTGGTCTGTGATCCAAGTGGAACTGGAGGGAGAATTCCTACCAGAACCTCAATGCATACCAGACAGGAAGGAAACCCCACTCAGGAACCGAACCATTGCATAGGTCAAGGTGCAGTGGAAATACTTTGGCCCAGATGAGTCCACATGGGAAATGGAGGATGCCATGAGATAGGCATACCCATTTTTTTTCACTTCTATACATACAGAACATGTTAATAAATAAAACATCGAGTATGATGCTCCTTTAAGGGGGAGGGAATTGTGACACCCTATTTCCCCCAGTTTGTAAATATAACTATACATGGCCAAAAGACTATGGAAAACTTTATATGTGTGAATATTGATTCGATGGACCTCTGTTTCAAAGGTAGATGAATGTGAACCTAATTATTTACTAAGAAAATGGACAAGTGTTGCGTTAAAATCACCAAACCAATACATTACTGAATTTAATTGCTCAGGACCAGAATTGTCCTCTGACCCAGAAATGAATTACAGTCAGGTTGGTGGGTGGGAAGACCTCCTCAAGAGCTAATGAGGGATGGGGTGTGTAAGCACTCATTCGTAAGGCTTCCATACTTGACCGCTGACTAGGAATTCGAGCCACACGCAACCCTGATGAAAGAGGCGAGAAGGGAAGGTGTGGTAGGCAGAGGGAAGAACATGCTTGCAGAGAGTGTAGAGATGGGAAGCGAATCTCAGGGATTCAAGGAATAATGGAAAAACTAAGAATTTTGGAAACAGGAAATAACAGAGAAGGTTATGATACAAGCTGATAAGCGAGGCTAGTCCTCCTTGCTTGGTATCGTATAAACCATTGCTAGGACCCTGTGGGAAGAGGAGAGTAACCTCTGTCCCTATTGTGGCTAAGAGAGAATAAAAGTTTGTGTTGCAGAGAATCATGGTCTAGCTCGGGGGTGGCTAGTGGTAAATCCATTTGGAGTGATTAAACTTACGGCTTGGTGGAAACAGGAACCCCTTCCAGTAGTCTCTTCACATTGTCTGATTCTGATAAGTCTTCTCTCGACCTTAATTGTTGAGTTAGAATGATGAAGGATTTCTCGGTTTTTACATATATATATATATATATGGATGTATGAACATCTATGTGTGAAATGACTATGTTATGCGTATGCTTCCATATCCTTTGGAACTCATACTTCCCACAGATAAATTGTATGCCCAATTTCACTCCGTAGGGCTTCCTAGGTATAAGTCGTAAAATAGTCGAGATAGGAAATATCGTGTAGACCTGAAACCATCGGTATGAAGAGAATACTCTCCCCTAACCCTGTGCCGTGTGAATTTCCAGACCCAAGTCCCTAACCCGTTTGGGGTGAGAACTCAAAAAAATAGTCATAGGAAAATATCGAAAGGGAAAGGTTTTCCTTGTCCGAAGGACATACAGATGAGATTCGTCCTGAAGGAGCCAAGGGTTGTCATGGCCATTGTCTGTGGGAAAGAGCGTGGGAGTTAACCCCTTCTAGCCCTCAGATCCACGAGTTCTGAGTTCACGTATCAGCAAGGTCATGGGTTGGTGCGAACAAAACCTCTGAAACCCGAAGTTGCAAAGTAACCTCAACCATTGTATCTTTGAACTCGGAGTTCACGCACAGGCAGAGGATAGATCCCGTTCATCAGATCTATGCACGAAGGACCATGGACATGACATCTAGAGGAAAGTGCACGAGGTCTAATCCTTTGAAAGTGCACAGGAGAGTGGACTTTCACGAAGTATCAAATTTTCGAAGTTAATCGGAACTGCCCATCGTCATGGGACAGGTGGTAGCAGATCTGGGAGTTTGAGGATTCATACCTCAGAATATTTGTAAGGATCAGAGGTGAATACCTAGGAGCTGGGATCCCCAACAATCCTAGACATATTCCGTGAAGGGACACGTGGCGAGAGATTGATATTTCACTAACTCGCAACTCAGTAAGTCAAAGATAGGAATCATGAGAACTCGCGAATCTGAGTTCGTGATTTGATCACATCCGTTGATCGAAGAGAGGACTTGGACCATTGATTGTCCAAGGATATATTTGGGATTGGGAGAAGGAAGGTGAGAGACCCTCCATCTTAAATAAACATGAATTCTCGATTCGTGAAGAGTCTATCTAAGCCGCTGGGTCGCGGGATATTGTGGACCATTGATCTGACATCGAGAGTTTGTATTTTTGGATTTTGAAGAAAGGATATGGACTAATTTCCACCTTCACAATATGTGAAGTCCCAAAGTGATTGAGGGTTGGGCCCTGAGTCATAACGAGGGGTCATATGGATGGAGGTTAAGGAATGGAGCTAGCGCTGGGCTAGGCTCTTAGTTTGGGAGTTCGGGAGTCGGGTGAGTCAAGGTTGACTCGAATGTGAATACCTGATGACAAGAGTCATGAAGCACCTTTTAGTTAGGATTGTGGTCACAGGTAGTGGTCACATGGAGGGGGGGTCTTGCACCTGGTGCTTGTTCACGAGGGAGAACAAAAACGAAAATTTAGAGGCTTTACACTATAAAAGCTCCTTTAGAAGGGTGGGTGTGTTACAAATATCTTAATAGAAGTATACAATGATCTAATGTACCTTCCTCGAGGCCTGCGTAGAAACTCTTTCTATGTTGTGTTGTATGACTTCACGATATCTACTGCAAATTATGTTATAAAGCTTGCTACAGTGTCCTCTAACCAAAAATCTACTGTGTGGGTGGATTTGTTATTCACCTACTGTAAATGCGTGATCTGAACTGAGGTCCACTCTAACTGCCATATCCTACTTGTTGTGTCGTTATCCTTCAACCTCAATATCCACTCATGGAATAAGTGTGGAAAATCACAGAAAAATACTTGATGCAAATCGGTAAACACATACTTCTCAAGATATTTGTGCGGTGTTACTCTAGGGTTTTTGTTATCTTTCTGCACAAAATCTAGCTCCTTTGTCTTCATCTAGATTTCGATCTCTTCTTTTGTGGCATTCCATGGTCTCAACATCCCCTTCTAGCGGTGCATTCTCTCACCTTCTTGTTGTCCAATTCGGTATTCTTTTGAAACGCCTTCTACCGATCGATCATTCTTTTAACTAATCTTCAACATATGAATCATTATTTTGACAAATCTTCAACATATCCCATCCTCTCAATCCTATGTTGTTCCAACTGCCAATAAAACCATTTGTTGGTTTCTTATCTAATTTATACCTTTAACATGATTGACCTAGATTTAGGTCTATTAGGGATCCAACAAAGCCTCTAAAACTATCGGCCCTCCTGGTAAAATAGAAGGCAACGCAACACACAGAGTGCACTGCACAATCTCACCCGATATAGTCTTAATGGGTGACTGCAATACTCATGAAGTGATTGCAGTCCAGGACTGAATGGGGATCTGTGACTTGCGCGCTGTGACTTCTATCTAGTTATTAAAGAAATATATTGTCATTCTCATTTATGCATGTACTGTAATTCATTCCTACATCATTCTAACATCTACTCATAGATAATAAGAGAGATATAAACATTCAATCACATAACACAAGTTTTATCATGGTTCACCCCCTCTTGGGCTATGTCCACAAAGATCTGGCTCTCAATCTCTTTTATTATGGTATTTCAAAAACTACAGCGTCGCGCACTTTACAACTCATTCTCATTCGGGTCAAGATCTATTATGATAAGGACTATATCACACCAGGCTCCTCAGCTTGTGATCTAACCCTCGATATCTACCCTCCTCACTCTCTACATCTCAACAAATTACAAGATTGGATCTCATTACAGTAGTGTTACAGACTAGTTACTCCTTCTCATGTGAGTAACACCCCATAGTCTGAACATTTCAACTCCAGACCCCTTACCTAGACCTCCTAGGTATCTATTAATATGTGTTTCTGGCTCATCAACCATTACAATGTATTACAAAAACCCTAACCCTAGCGTTGTTAGGTCTTCCATGCATGTGTGTGGGTTGTTTTTTCTTCTAGTTGTCGCTTTCCTCTTACATGCCTTTCTTCCCAAAATATCATTTCTTTCTAATTCAGCCTGCTTCCAACAAATATCTTGGAGGTTATGACACATGTTTGAGGCACGTCTTGAAAATTTTGTAATATCATAGATATATTGAGGTCTTGACACATGCTTGAGGCATATCTTGGAAAATTGTTTGATGTATATCATGATGATTTTGAGCACATGATTTGGAGGATTTTCTTAGAGATTTTGGCATAAGTTTTATGTGGTAATTGGGGTTGTATCAATTTTGATGATGATGTTGTATCAGTATCAGTATCAGTGACAGTTACATTGATAGGTTGAGTCTCTCATTTATTTCGGGGAGGTTGTGTGGCACTCGGGAATATTGGTGTCTTTAGACAACAAGTTGGTGCTTGGAGGGGATTTGCAACTTCCTTTGAGTTGGTTCTCATAAAACTAGGGGGTTGGTCCCTCCTTCTAGTTGGAGATGGATAATCTAGGGAGTTGGAGCTTCCTTCATATTGGAGCCTGTAAGCTAGGGGTTGGAGGCTCATTCTAGTTGGAGCTAGAGAATCTAGGGAGTTGTATCTTCCTTCAGGTTCGAGCCTATAAATTTGGGGGTTGGAGACTCCTTCTAGTTGGTGCTGCAGAGTTTTGGAAGTTGGTGTTTCCTATGAATGTAATCTTCTGATATATAAGAAATATTTCCATGGTTTTCTCCCATTTGGGTTTCCACGTAAAATTCTTGCGTAATGTGTATTTGTGGTTACATGTTGATGATATCTTGAATGTAATTATAAATGATAAATTGTTGATAACTTAATGTTTAAATGTTGAGGTTAAAAGTGGTAAAAAGTGCCTAATATCAATTTACCCCCCCTTCTCAGTATTAGTGAATATTCGAACAAGGCTACCTATCCAAGACAACATATTGTTRGCTTTTAATTTATATCGTGCAATGATTTCCTCATTTMTTTGATCCTCTATGTTTTCCCAACCACTYGTGTTTTCTCTTTCATGCACTTTTCCTATGTTCTCTCTCTATGACCCTTTTCCTCTTTTTGTTGATTTCACAAACTCTCTTCTTTATATTTACACAACTTTGCCATTGTAAGGTAATTCTTCTTACACGTTGTCCCATGACAGGGTTGTCTATGTTTTCGATTGTTGAACATTATTTGTGTATACAGACTAATTCCACTGAACCATCCAAGCTAAGATTCCATTGCTAGAAGCCGCAAGCTTGATTAAACAGGAATAGATATACCCATAGATAGATTGTGAAACAATGTTTGATGTGAATTGAACCAAGAAAAAAAAAAAATAAGAGAATGAGATCGTGCATTAAACAATGTTGGATTACAAAGAAAAGGATGTGAATCTTATACAAAGTACTAGTGGCGAGGTTACACTTCTCTCTTATTGCTGACATATTTTTGGAGAGATTTTCTTAATTATGTAGATAGGCTTATGCAGATGGCATGACTCTTTTAGTATCTCTTGGCCTCATTATTGTATTGTCCTAACTCTTTTATTGGCTTGGATCTTATACAAGTTCTTGTATTGACTCTTGTCCTACCCTTTTACTAGTATCACTCTTGTATGGGCTCTTATACTTGGTCTTGTGCTACCTAGTCTACCTTCATACTTGTATACAAGCTCTTATACTTGGTCTTGTGCTACATAGTATAACTCCATACTTTTATAGGAATAGGCATGAAAGAAGGCCACATCCAAAGCATGGGATATGGGGCCACTATATGGCCCATTATTCCAACAATTCTTTCTTCCTATTCTGACCAAAATCTGGTGGGAATTTGCTTGAGCGTGACAGACTTTATATTTTCTTGAGTGTGACAGACTTTAGATGACAAAATAATTTTTTCATCATGATATTTAATTAACAATTTCAACGTGAGAGAATAAAAAAGAAAATTTGAAGCGTGACAGCAAGAAAGTTGCAGTGTCAGGCTTAATCGAAAGAGATTTTCCATATCCATGAAATTCTTATCTAATGTATTGGGGACCGCACCTCAGAATGTCTTTTAATTTTGTTGAGTGGAATGGAACTTTTGTGATATTTAATTCCAAAGCATAATTAATTACATGATGCTTAGTATAAACACTATATCCTAAGGTATATATAAAGGTGGTTATAGACTTAGGGTTAGAGTGAGTCAAACACGAACGTGTCATACAAAACTTTCCTAAATAAAAAATATATATTTTGAAAGTTAATTCAATTTTATACATTTCCTCCTCATACACCATACTAAAGTTCATTGTGAAAGTACTTGGACTAATACCTATCAGTCACTAGATTCTTGTTTTATCATATATGCATTGATAGTAATGTCTCTTGAAAAACATTATTAGGTTTCACTCACACAACATGCTTAATTAGCAACTCCATATCTTCTTTTGACATAATCTTTAAATCTTTTCCCAAAAATTCCATGTTGGAATCCTTCCCCTTGATAATTTTCTCATAAAGTTACCATATATAAGAAATCATTTCTTTNTCATTTATCTCTCTTGCATGAAAGGGTTGTGTAAGATATATAACTTGATCATTGAACAACTTGTTATGACCCATGAATTGTAATGTAATAACACTACAACAAAACAAGCCATTAGCGCCTAGTTTAGCGTCGGATTTTAATGCATTTGAGGGCATGAATTGGGCCGATGGGATGGCGCAAAACCCGACACTAAATGACATGTTCACCTGGGAATCATATTTAACACCCAGTTTATCTCCCTCTTTAGCGCCAGGTTTTTCTCCCTCTTTAACACCTAGTTTTGCTCCCTTTTTAACGCCCAGTTTTGCTCTTTATTTAGCACCCAATTTTGCTCCCGATTTAGCGCCTAGTTTAGCGCCTAAATTGAGATATAGCTCTCTAAATAACACCCAAAATAGTTGCCGGTTTAGCTCCTATTTAAGCGCCTAGTTTATCTCCAGGTGTGGCGCCTAATTTAGCTCCTAGTTTATCTCTTGGTTTAGCGCCTAATTTATCTCCAGGTGTAGCTCCTAGTTTAGCTCCTATGTTAGCACCTAGTTTAGCTCCTAGTTTAGTGCCTAGTTTAGCTCCATGTGTGGTGCCTAATTTAGCTCATGGTTTAGCGCCTAGTTTAGCTCCAGGTGTGGCGCCTAATTTATCTCCTGGTTTATCTCTTGGTTTAGTGCCTAGTTTAGCTCTAGGCGTGGCACCTAGTTTAGCTCCCAATCATGCTTCATGTTTTGCTTTTAGTGTATCGTCGAAAATAGCTTCTAGTTTGGCTTCCAAATTAACTCCAAGATGTGCTTCCATTAGTGCATCTTTTTTTTGACATCAACAACAAGCAGACTCTAAAGCAATTTTTGACATCACAGAATAGTGTGCCACTAGAGTGCCATTTTTTTGGAAAAACACATCATATATTACATTACAAATTTAATGTGTTTTTTTCCCACAGAAACCAGTGCGAATACATAATTTAAGGGCACAAAAAGATAGTCCTTTAACAAGATGAATGCTTTCCTCTTGAGATAAGACATTGACACCCACCATGTATGCTTTTTTCTATCAATTTTTCCAAGATTTGACACCTCTGCTGCAGAAATTTTCTAGCAGGGGAAACACACCCAACAAATTGCATGCTAACTGTGTTCCATTCAGATGATTGAAAATTCACCTAGTGAAGAAACTCCCCAAACAAGGAGTTTTGGGTGAGGATCCCAAAACCCAGTATGCATCCAGTGCAGGTGCAAGATCCCTATAGGTGAATCCAGTACCTCTGCATCCAAGAAGATAATAGAGAATTGAGATGACCAGTGCTGCTAGAATGCACTGACAAAGGTAGAATTGTATGCAATCTGTTACAGAACAATTTAAACAAACCTACACAACCTAGAATCTATTTACATTCACTTTAAAAATTGTCTAAATTTTAAACTGACTCCTTAAAGGATACTTTAACCTTTTGTCCAAGCTAGAAATTGTTGAATGATATGTTTGGCAAGATTTTAAAGTATGTATGCATCCAAAATATTTGGAAGCCCCAACCCTATCACCCTTCCCCTTTAGGTTGATTGTATGAATGCAACCTAAAATCATACTTTGAATTGAAAAAGAGACAAAAAATATTTCCATCGCTTTGACATCTATCTATGGGAACGACCAACAATCAAACATAAGGTTGTGAATTTTAGCTTCTAAATCACCTTTTGGTTAAGCATCTACTAGAATGTTTTTTTTAGATCAAAATAAAATAAGGATATTAATATTTTATCATAATTGGGAAAAATGCTAGAGCAAGATTGTTGTCTATGCTTGTGACATAGTGATAAAGGAATCCATTCCCTTCCTCTTGATCTGTATTGCTTCTATAAGTAGATAAAAACAAACTTCCTTCTAAATATCAGTGAACCTAAAAATATTCCTCGAGAAAGACTCAGAAGCATTATTCATCAACCTCATATGTAGTGGGAGCATTCCCTAAACCAAGTTAGTGAAAATTCATGGCACCCATCTCTAATGGTAATTGTCATATCCTCTCTTTCATTCTTGGGAATCCAAACTTGATAGCATCTACTCCTTAAACCATCCTTGGACAGATTATGAAGAGATGTCAGATACTGAAGTTAATGTGGGCACCATGGTCCAAATGGAGGTGGCCAAACAACTCAGTTGCATTGAAGCATGATTCAGAACATCTGCATCTTTGGCAGGGTAATAACAACAAACAATAGAATTGGTGTAAGTGATCGTGAACTCAGCAAAAAAAAATCCAAAATCAAAATCAATAGCAACCAAAGAAGAAACCACAAACATAGATGATGTAGAACCCTCTAGGATGGAACCAAAACCATCAAATAGTCTAGAAGAAGACAGAACATTGTTATCTTTTGGGGCTACTCGAAAAGTGTTTTCACATAGCTAGGAGAGCGCTAAGTCTCCTAGTCCCTTGGAGATGCTTGATGGACATATGGATGGCTCAATTTAGGTGGGATGCTTGACCATGGATAGAGTGCTAGCATGACACACTTACGTAGGAGGTTGTTATCCTAATTCAAATAGTAACATACATTGGCGCGAAATAGTTTTCTTCAAAATTATGAATACCTATGCATTTAGTCCTTCCGAAATTTCCCAAGTAAAGCTAAGAAACTAATGGATAGGAGAAGAGAAAACTTTGTTCCTGTCCATACTATTCGAAACACACCTTGAACTCTAACATTTCATTATGTGATTCATATTTTGCTAAAAATAATAAAGGGTAATTTTTCTTCATAGACAATACCTTGAAACCAGAAATGATATGCAATAGGTTTCCACCTGTTGGGAACAATAGATTACTAAATTACAGAGTGTCCTTTATAGAGAAATGATGTTTGACTTACCCACACTTTTCTAGCAATTTAATCTTCTGGCAATTGAACCAAGAGTCACCAGTTTCAGCAATTACAACAATTTCATATGTTAGCATGCCCTGCAACCAAGAATTTTATATCAGTGAATATCAACAATAATCCCACTGCAAATGTACCTCATAAGAACAAAGATGACTAAAAGACAAATTTCTAACTAATTTTACTTCATAATTTGGTGAGATGTTTTGAAGCCTTGCCTGGATGTGTTTGAACAACACATTGACCTTTAAGGGCTCATTTGGTGCACTTTGTAAGGGAACACATTCAGGTACAAAAATATGCTAATAATTTTCCAAACATGTGGGTTTGTGTTGCACCTTATTCAGAAGGGATTCTAAGATACAGTTCATCAATGCACCCAAAACTAGGCCCATTTCCCATAGTCACCCTGTTAGGCTGCACAATTATAGCTTTCTCCTAGTTCAATAGCAATGAATATCCCACTGAACTATAGTCATTGAGAATCATCCCTAAAAATAAATATGCTTTTGCAGACACAACTATTTCAACACAGAATGAAGTACTTATTGCACCCCAGTAAGTCCCTATGAAATGAGGATGAGTTTTTGTAACCTTTCCCTTAGCAGAAGAAATTACAACCATGGGATAATCCGATGCATTTGCTAATTCCATAAATGAACTTTTTCCCTTAGAAACCCTCATCTTTGGCCCACCTACCTACACCGGATTCACTGCTGTGTTTAGGAATTCTGATGTCATGTCCACTGCAGCTTCCAAAATGTTGGGATTGCTTAGCCTACAATTGATATAGTCCAGAGGATACCATGTCAAAAAAAATCGAGATAAACAAAAGATCAACAACTTATACTAGAAGTTCATTATTTCAAATCTAAATCCATAATTAGATTTGGAAACCCCATATCAACTTGAAAAAAAAATGAAAAAAACAAGTGGAATTACTTCAATTAATACCACACATACACAGTTAGCATGGGTAGCCAAAATACCTTGCCTAGTAGAATATACAAAGAATTATAAAATTACCAGAAGTGGAAAAATCCAAAACCTCTTATCAACTGAGAACCTCAATATATTTGAAAACTACGCAATGAAGCTCAGATAGTCCAAAAAAGGTATTTAAGATATTGAAGATAGACGAACCCAGATGGAAGAACATGAAAACAAATTAAGATAATCTCAAAATAAATACAACATATTTCATGCAAATACTTGAAGTGGCCATGACATCTAAATTTTGCAAATGGTCAAACAGATACAGTGAATATGAATGCAAATCGATATCTTGATCGTGAAGAAAAAATGGATACACAAATCCTTTAGAAGGTATAGGAAGTGTCAATGCCAATAATACCAAACTGCTAACACAAATCCTTTACAAGGGCAAGGAAGTATCAATGCCAATAACACCAAAACTGCTAACGTACTGGAGTATGAGGAAGCTATAAAATCCAAATCAACAGGATTGTAGTTACTAGGCACTCATGGTAATCCTTTTGGGGTAGATGGAAAAACACCTTTCCCAAAACATTGAAAAGTACTCAAATCCTTTACTAATCACATCTTCTCCAGTTGCATTTACTACTAGATTACTGCAATTATTGAACCACATAATGGTATTAACTGAATCTAAATGACAAAATGACGTAACCCACTTGACCCATATCCCAGGACCATAAAAACCCATTACATGAAATGCTCCAAATCCGAAACAAGCTACTCCTGAGAGGAATAAATGAATTCTAGCCAATCAGTAAACACACTACACCAACTTTTATACGCAATATTCCATCATTTACACCCTAATTATTGTTATTAGTTGGTGGGATTGAATCTCCTTAGCTTATAGTTTATGTGTGATTGAATGAGAGCCATTGGCTCTGAGTCAATGAAATAAAATTCCAAATGAAGCCCAATGCTCCATTGAAGTCTCTAAATTGGGGATGGACAGAAATCAACAGAACACAAGAAAAAGAAATGCATACTAGGGTTCATCCAACCTTCATGTCAAGACGAAGTTCAAAGGCCATGACAAGATCATAGCCTTCCAATGTACTTATTGTGGTGTCTAAAGGACCGCTGGGAATCCAACTCCATGTGTTTTGAACCAACATAGGTTGCAGAAAAGAAAACCTGTAACTAGTAAATTTCTTATTATTATTATCATCATGAAGTGGTCGAGATTTCTGGTTTTGTAAACAGTTTTTGCAGACTTTCTGTGGAAAGTAAAAGTAGTTTTTTTTGGATACTGTGTGTCCTCGTGCAATTTAAAAGGAGTCTGCGTTTCCAACCAGTGCTACCACTGCATCTTTTAGAGCAGAGTTGGAATTCTACTTCGGAGAAAAATATTTAAATTGTCCGACTTCTTGACATAAATTATCCATCTTCTTGATAGACAAAATCTTTAAATTTTTTGACTTCTTGACAAAAATTTTATGTCTTCTTGACAGAAGTCCTGAAGCTACATTAGCAAGGAAAGCGAGAGGAGGATACCTTTACAGCCAGCACTAAGTTGGTTTAACTTTTGTTTGATTGAAACTTTTGTGTGGATAAAGACTCGAAACACCGACCTATCGTTTAGTGAAGCTTTTAGAAATTTTGACCGACAAGGGGGCTACTCAAGCTTCGCTACACGGACCCACCACCTAACCTATGTAATATCAGACTTGGTAACTGTGTAGAATGACCAGTTTATGAGTGAAATATTACAAATGGAACAAGCAACAAATGTCATTGTTATGTTGTTTTTGCTTATCAAAAATGGAAACACCAATATCACATGCCTGCCAAGTGGTGAGGAAAAAATGCTCTGAAGTTGTATCTGTAACTTGAATTTGCAATGCCCAACAAGCCTCGACGCAACCAATTCGTTTACATGAACATGCTCGAACCCAATGCTCAAACCCTAGTCTTTTGTACAACAAATGTTAACAGGATGGAACACCATTTTTCTATATAGGAACAAGCACCCGCTAAAGGGGAGTGAACCTCTAATGTTAACAGGTTAGAACACTAGTTTTCTGTACAAGAACAAGCACATGGAATGATATCTCTATCCATGTTCTTACATTTTCCTTCTCTATCATCAGAATCCTCTGATTTCTTCTGCAACCCATGATTTTTGTCATCTCTCTTGGAACCCTTTGAATTACCTCGAGTGAAAAGAGAGACGAGAGGTACTTCCACGACCTTTAATTTCACA
Source organism: Picea engelmannii (assembly GCA_009831015.1). NCBI lineage: Eukaryota > Viridiplantae > Streptophyta > Pinopsida > Pinales > Pinaceae > Picea > Picea engelmannii. The sequence goes on along the minus strand of ML777301.1, from coordinate 910,379 downwards.
GTGAACGATCTATTCTTCTTGGGCACAACATGGTCCATATAAATACTAGTCCCGACATATTCAACACAAGGAGACTGCAAATCCATACCAGGTTTAGTCGACTTTCTAAATCCCAACAAAGATATCTTCCACTTAGTGAGCAACTTGGGGAACTGGATCTTGACTCTAGGGATGTTAGAAGACTGTGGAAAGGAAATATCGATATCAATATCATCCAATGGTGTTGTAGTAAATTGGAGGAGAAGCAATTGTCCATGGTAAAATAAGTTACCTACAAGAGAAATGAAAAAGAACACATTGGCCTGGACAGTGGCATTGAGAAGAAGAAGAATGGAACGATTCTGCCAACAAATGCAGCTACTCTAAAAACTTCAAAGAGAAGTCACAAGTTTGAAATCAAGATTTTGGATGAAGTTTTTTCAAAATGCACAATTCTAACTCCATCATATTGATAAATATCTTGAATGAATTCTACGAGTAAATATAAAATTGTAACTCATTCGTTATTGATGGTTATTCATTCGTTATTGATAGTTATTCATTCATTATATGATATTTAAAGGGACATGAATTAGATCATACACTTACTTGTAAGTGTATGATATCATAGAAATTGAAAAGAAGAAGAACACAAAATTTATATTATGGTAATATTCATGAATCTTACATACAAGCCAATCTTGTGATTCTGAATACTATTCCAGACATCCCACCTACTCTCTCGACCCACCGAGATGCAAGGGATTAAAATAAATATATGGATGGAGGAGTAGCAATCGCCCCACCAAGATGCAGGGGATTAAACTAAATCTATGGATGGAAGAGTAGCAAGAAATCAATCACAACAAAGATAAAATGCGGTGAGGCAGTGCAGAGAAGTACTTTGAAAACCTTGTACTATTGAGGCGGTAAAATGGAGCCCTGACATACATGGATTGATCTGTTTGATGGTGTTCTCATGGCAGTGGAGACGGTGGCCACAATTTTTAATGTCGCCACAATTTTTAAATCCCTTGCATACACAGATTGATTGGTTTGATGGTGTTGTCAAGGAGGTGGAGACAATGGCTACAAATATTAAAGCCCTCTATGGGTTTGATAGTCAACATAATGTAGATATTTTCCAAGCAACTAAAAATATGTATGTCAGGATTTCCAAAAACATTAGGAAGTCAATATAATGTAGATCTTTGTGTCAAGATTTCCAAATACTTGTCAGAATTTCCCATAATGTAAATGTCCAAACTTATGATACATAAAGGTATATGTAAATGCATAAAAGAAACTCGGCAATAAGAGTTGAAGATTATTAACCAATAGGAAGTCAAATAAAAGTAAGTAAAATATTTAAAAAATGATTATTTTATTTTTCCTATTCAAAATTTGAAGATCATACAAAAATACATTTGGTCAACCACAAACTAATTGAAGGTCAATGCTCTAGCAATCGCTAGAGTCCTAGCCTTCGACAGAGACTAATAAGAGAATTATTAGTACCATAGGCAATCGCTAAAATGCATTCACTGGACCATTCATAGTTAGACACGGGAGTAGTTTGAACCTCCCAAGCCATTGAGAGAACATGTTCATCTAATAAATGGAGAGACACATTTTATCATTGAGTCTCACCCCCTCGAAGTCAAAATTAAAAAACTAAGATGGTTACTAGAGGTTGTTGGACATATATCATAAACAAAGACTCTTGCCAATTATAAATATTTTAATCAAACAAACCAATATACCTTTTCAAGGTGCTTGTTGGTGCCTTTTTGGCATACATCTCTCAGGATAAGTCTTCTATAAGAGATATAACTTTATTTATTCAGCTCATACATGAAGGAATATGCTCATTAAAATTAGGGTTTTAAAAATTGGGCATGATATGTATCACAACTAGGAAAATATTTACATGGATTTGAAAAAAGATAGTCACCAAATTTTTCGAGCTCCGTTTTCCATTCAAAAAGACTAGAAACTAACTTATGAAAATTGATTGATATAAAAAGAATATTTCCCTTAAGATTTAAGCTGGAAGATGAACACCATAGTATCCTAAAATTTTCCCTCATAGAGAAACGACACCAAACTTTATATAATTGAAGTTCTCAACAGGGAATCTTGGTAGTAAAATAAGTACTTACAGAGTTGAATTGAAACCATTCATAATAAGGGGAGGAAAATGTTCTTCCACGTTTGATTTTCCTTGGGTGGGGTTACAGAGTTGAATTGAAACCATTCATAATAAGGGGAGGAAAATGTTCTTCCACGTCTGATTTTCCTTGGGTGGGGTTACAGAGTTGAATTGAAACCATTCATAATAAGGGGAGGAAAATGTTCTTCCACGTCTGATTTTCCTTGGGCAGAAAGGTGCATCTGGAAAGAAAAGATCTGTTCTCTCCAACACCAAATTTTACCCTTTCCCAACTTTCTTTTGCAGAATGATTTCACTTGTCCTGAATCCATGTAGGCATAATAGTCTCACTCTCACCACCTCCTTCATCTCATTGCATTCTACTTGCCCCTTTCCCCCATTCCCCATCTAATCCAAACTATGCCAAAGTTTTTTTACATAAATTGAAACTGATTGCACCCAGTAATATCTAATTTTTCCGTATTCGGAAAATCCAATAGAGGAATTCACTAACTCTCCATAAATTGAAAATAAAACAAAAGAAATCTTTGCTCGCATGGTAACAAATCCCCCTTTTTTTAAAAATTGGGTGAACGAAAGTTTGTATTTGCCTCATAACCCGAAATTTAGGCGAATTAAAGCATAAATACTGAAATATATCAAATGGGAGGGAGAATTCGTTATTAGTAATTCCCATATCTATAGAAATCGGGTGAATGGAGGTTGCGGTTGGAAATTTCATGGACAAAATTTATTTTTTTATCCCTTTCCCTCATAAAGGCCTGGGCTAACCCTATCAACAATTTTTTTTTTAAATAAATTAGGGGATAATAATAAAATTATAAAATAACCAATACAATACAAAAAATCCTAGAGGTGGACCTTACACTTCACTTTCTCCTTCGGATTCCTCAATCTGAATATCGCATGGATCATCTTCATTTGGTACTTCTTCCTGTACATGGTAGCATGACAATAGTTCTTTCACTATCTGTCTATTCCATTGTTGTTCCTCTATTATGAGTTAGACTTCTAGTTCCTTAATGAATATCACCCCTCTTATTTTCTTAAGTGTTGCATCTATGTTGGGGTTCTCATGTTCAAATGAGAAAGTAACTATAATGTTATGTTGTAGTACTGTCTAGATCATAGTTCCTCTACACAGTTCCTGGTCTGTATACCAGTTTGCTGGGATACCCTCTAATGTGTGTACAAAATGATGAGGCCATTGCTCTGGCGGTGTTATTTTCCACAGCACTCTGCACTTCTCCAAGTGTTCCTTTGGTGCCCCCTGTCCATCGTATTTATGTTGTTGGTTGCTTCTTTGTTTTGCACCAAACCTAATGTGCAATAACACCTTACATTGGTTCTAGTACTTGATTGTTTTCTTATGTGCTCCCCACCATCTTGTGGGTGTGGCCTTGAGTGCTATATCTAGCACTAAGAGTCTCTGATTTTCTAACACTTCATCTTCGTAACGTGTCAAGAATTATTCTATATTGTTCACCCCATGGAAGTTGGGTGGCTCCCTTATCTCCGTACCTACCCATCTTACTATGCGGTCTATTCTTGTGCATCTTCTTGTGGAAACTTCGTGTAGCCTTTGTTGCCAGTTATCTAAACCCATATCTAAGTCTGACGCACATGAGGTGATGCTCCGCCAATTGAGTATCCCATCTACAGTTGGGTTTACGTAATCTTCATCTTGCGCAGTTGTTCTGTACAACTGGCTGATTTCCTCCAAGTTCAAGCAAGTAGGCTCTATGAACCTTTCCCCTTCTGATGAGTCTAATGGCGCAATGACCCTATATTATGTTGAATCGAAGGTCATTTTCTGTGTCTTTAAGTTGATTATGGCCTGGTTATCAAACGCTTAATCCAAGACAATCAATGATGGGTAAGGTGTTGTGTCATCCACTATCTCTATTACTTCGAAGTCAGCTTTAGTGCGCACTCCATCCAGATCTATTGTTACTCCTTTTAGCCTCCCTATTGGAAGAACTCTGTGTTGATTTGCTAGTTTCAACTCAATGGGTGAATATCCTAACATGGGCTCTCCCATATAATGCCATGTCTTCTTGGGTAATACATTGACTTCGGATCCTAGATCTAGTATGATATCTCCCATGTTGAAATCTCCAATGTTGGTGTTCGGTCTAAACTCCCTACTTGTTCTTCTCCTTATATGTAGGTGGTTGACTATTTTCTGTTCTAACTTTCCTTCCGTATCTATGCTACATCTTTCTAGCCTATTTTGCAATACTTTGAGAGAGGATGGATCATTTAGTAATTTTATGCACGATTGAAAAAAATCCTTTGATTTTACTTACTTTTCCCAGGGGATGCATTTATTTGGTATGATCGAATGATGGAGGCATCTCGTACTCTAGTACTTCCTTATTATTCTATGCGGTTGAGGTTGACCTTGTGTTAGGCTTCATAAATTCTTGTTTCTCTTGCTTAAATATATCCTTCTCATTCTAGATGTCAAATTGATTCCTTGATTCGACATTCTTCTTCACCCAATGATGTTGTACTGGCTCTTGCTGTACTGGGTCGTTCCATGTTTTAGCTCCTCCACATGTAACTATGTTGATGTTTCTTCCTTCATCCCTCACTTCTTCTAAAATCCATTGATCAGTCTAATTGTTCTGATTCCTCTTTTCCTTTATCTTCCCTAATAATGTAGGACATTCTTCTATGTCATGATCCGATGCACGACAACACATACAAGTCACTGGTGGAAGTGGACATTCTATGGAATAGTGTCCTGGTTATTGATAGTTGTGACATACCACTAGTCCTCTACCTCTTCCAAAGCCTCATCTTTCTCTTCCTCTACCTCTGTAGCCAGCTCAATCCCCTCACGGCGTGTTATACTTAGGTGTCTGGTTATACTGCATGGTATTGTAGTGGGGTTGCATTGCATTGTACTATGGTTTTGTTGTGTTATATGGTTGTTGCACAGTATTATACTATTGCTGCATAGTGTAGTATGGGGTTGGTACCTTATTAAACTGAGGTACATCTTTGCCGGTCATCATTTCTCCCTGCACCCTATATGCATTTGATGTCCTCTCTCTCATCAACTCCATCGTTCTACAGTCTTTGTCATCATGGCCTACTGGCTTGCAAAAGTTGCAATATGAGCTCTTTGGGACTGTCTACTACTTCTACATTATTGGGCAGTGATATGGATTGTGGCCTTGTTTCTTACATATTTTGGACCATATTCCTCTTGTTGGTAATGGATTTAGAATTCATGCTGCCATGTACTACATGAATGTTGGAAATTCGTTCTTATAGTGTCCTTCTGTCATGCATGTGGTACACCAAACTACTTCTCACTTGTCCTTACTTTTGTTCTAGTTTAGCTGAAATGTTAAGTTCTATAGATCCTCCTTCAACTCTTAGATGGTTGGATCTGTCTTTTGATATTGGTTTTCCTCCAGTTGTAGGACTTCCTACGGAGCCTCGGCCTATGTATGAAACTTCTGTTGTCGCATTGGATACTTTAAGTGTGGTAATAGTGAATTGACGAACAGGTGCCTATGCTCCATATATGTCATGAGATATTTCAACTTTCCTTTCAGTTGCTTGAATCTCTAGTCAATCTCCCATACAGATTCTCCTGGTTTCTTTCTGATTTCTATCATCGTATTCATGTATTGGTCCTCTGAACTTGGCTTCTGAAATTCGTTTATCAACAACTTCTTGATATCCGCAATCATTTTGGTTATCCCTGGTGGATTGTTTGTGGCTAAACTCATATACCAATCCAGTGCGCGATCCCTTAGTGTGATCGCTAGTTGTGAAAGTTTAGTGTCCTCGTCTGTGATCTATTTTTCTTCCCAGATCTTTTCACAGATAAATAGGTTATTCTACGGGTCCTCCGACACTTCTCCTTTGAATTCTAGTAACCTAATGGTAGGATTGTGTCCTGCCATCCTAAATGTTAAACTAATACCTTTGCGCCATGTAGATACTTGACTAATGATTCCTGAACTGGCTCCCCCAATTGTTGTTCCTTGTGTAGATGTACTTCCCGCTCTCTTCCTTCTTCTGAAATTCGGTTGCCTAAATGGTGGTGCTCTCTTTTGTGTGTTAGTCGCACATGGGTTTATGGGTTCCACACTGACATTAATATGGATAGGATTTTTTCCTTCTCCTCCCACTCTTGAACCTCTCATCTTCCTCTCATATGTTGCATGCAAGATTTCCTCAATCTGCTCCACAGCCCGGAGATCCTCTACCTCCTCTTCAACACTTGGCAAGCCTTCCCTCGTGTATATGGCTCTCTTCTTGGTGTTCACCTTGTATTCATAGGGTACTCCACTTCGCGTCCTTCCATCTGTCACCATGATCCTCTTGATCTGGTCATCGTCCATCATGATTGGGTCAAAGGTTTCCTCCTTCTTTCCTTTATCTCTTTCTCCTTCCATTTCTCCTTTTTCTATCAATGCTTCCCCCCTCCCCCCATGCACGCAGGGAAGTTTAACTTTTTGACTCCATTGTCATTACACCTCTGTCCCTATTGTGGCTGAGCAAGAAGAAAAGGATGTCTTGCAGAGAATCATGGTCTAGCTCAGGGGTGGCTAGTGGTAAATTATTTTGGAGTGATTGAGCCTACGGTTGGGTGGAAACGGGCACCCCTTCCAGTAGTCGCTTCACATTGTCTGATTCTGATAAGTCTTTTCTCGACCTTAATTGTTGAGTTAGAATGATGAATGATTTCTTAGTTTTTCTCGGTTCCTACAACAAAAAAATCCTAAAACCAAATTCGCAAAGTAACCTCAACCATTGTATCTATGAGTTCAAAGTTCACGCATACGGAGAGGACAAATCCGTTGGCAATTTTAGTTAACAGAAAGAAAACTAGCGTATACTTGTCATTGATGGAAAGTACAGTTGTGGTTGCAGTGATGACAATAGCAATGAATAGCAGCGCAACAATTATCGGGAGGAGAAGAGTCAGTGACCGTAGGATCTTATTCAAATTTCCCGAAAGAACAATAACCGTCAGATCAACATATGATCTAGACCATTGATCCAACTCACGTCGGTAGATCACGTCACCCAGGGACACGTGGCACAATCAGAGGATGACAGGTGTCAGGCAGATCTAACACTTTAGGCTCATGCAATTCACGAATCAGAGTGACACGTGGCAGGACCTAACACGTGTCAAACCACGTGTGACGTCAACTAAGC
>ML777301.1:868766-896661 GCA_009831015.1 Picea engelmannii | reverse complement strand
TTGCAATGTCAAAATCTCTTGACATCAAGAACTCCGAAATCACGAAATGCGATTTCGCGATTTAATCGCAGCCGTTGAATCCAGAATGAATCTGAACCGTCAGATCCAGAAATGACCAGGAGTCAGTGGAGGACAGGTGTAAGGAGAAGAGAGGAGGTCGGGAATCGGCATATTGTAGCTCCAGGGGACGTGTACACATTATCCTTGTAAACCCCGAAACCCCGACGAGTGGTATGGTGGCGGTCACATGATAGCTGGTCACATGGACCTTTATGTAGACAGAAGGGGATAAAGCTCGGGAATGAGCAAATCGGGGATCGGAGAATCGGGGGTTTCGAGTACAAGTGCATATCGACAATGAGAATGCCGAATTTGCGAGGAGTGAAATCCCGATGGGATCTGAACCGTTGGATCAGGCATTGATCGGAGGGTTGTTGTTGTTCATCACACAATAACGCTTCAGTACTGAATCAGTTAAATGAAACTAGCTTATGATGACGAATGTGTTAGCGTTTCAGTTGCCAAGACAGATGTCTTCGGATTTTCCATTGGAAGGGGAAGTGGAACCGTCATAACAGAATGTATAAAAGAAAACGAGTAACATTGAAGGGGTTCATTGTTCTGAATGAAAAATGTGTAAACAGTAAGAAAAAGAAGATGAGCAGAGGAATAGTAAGCAGTGTAGGAACTGCGCAGAACAAGAACAGAAGAAGAGCAACATGATGGACAGAACAGAAGCAGAGCAGAATGACAGAAGATATGATACAGAGCAGACCTGTTGAATAAAAGAAGAGTAGCAGAACAGTGAACAGAAGACCAGAATTAACGAACAAAGAAAGACTGGTAAGAACTGATTTATCTGTAAAGTTGAATGTGTATTTAATCATTGATATTCAAGGGAGGTTGGGAGGTGCTCGGGAAGACTGTTGTCCTCAGAAGTTCAAGTGAGTGCTTGAACACAGGAAGTTGTAGCTTCCATCTGGTTGCAGCCAGTGAAACTAGGGTGGCAGGGTGGTGCTAGGGGAGACTTATGTCTCTGTCTGCAAGTGGGTGCTTGTAGATTTTGAAGGTTGGTGCCTTCACTCAGTTGGTGCTGAGACAAATTGGAAGTTGGTGCTTCCATCCAGTTGGTGCTGGAATAATCAGGAAGTTGGTGCTTCCATTCAGTTGGTGCTGAATAAACAGGGAGTTGGTGCTTCCTTCTAGTGGGTGCTAGAGAAATCAGAGGTAGCAGCCTCACATTGAGTCGGTGCTCAATTGTAAATGATGTACAGAACAGAAAAAGACTGCCTATCATTTCGAAGAAGAAGAGGTTTTCTCCCTTTATGGGTTTCCTCGTGAAAATATGTCTCTGTGTGTATTTTGTGTGTGACTGATGATCTTTACTCTTACTATCCATATGTTGTATGTTGGTTGATGACACATGAAGAAATCTTAATAATTATTTAAAAGGCATAAAATTGTTTAAGCTCTTAAACAACTGATTCACCCCCCCTCTCAGTTGTTTTAGTATTTCCAACAAAATCTTGTTAATCGGATCTATGTGTGGAGGACCATAGCTGTGAGATCCAGAGGAAATTCCATGAGGTATAAGCCTTTGAAAGTGCACAGGAGAGTGGAATTTTTTGAAGTCCTGAAGTTTCGAAGTTAATCAGAACTATCCATCATCAGAGGACATGTGGCAGTAGATCCGGGAATTCAAGGATTCAGACCTCGGAAGATTTGCAAGGAGCAGAGGAGAATACCCAAGGATCTGGGAGCCACAACAATCCTATCTATCCGCCATGAAGGGACACATGGTGAGAGATCGACATTTCACTGACTTGCAACTCGGGAAGTCAGAGATAGGAATCGTGAGAACTCACGAAGTCCGAGTTTGAGATTTGATTGCAACCATTGATCGAAGAGAGGATGTGGACCGTTCATTGTCCAAGGAGATATCAGGGATTGAGAGAAGGAAGGTGAGTGGCCCGCCATCTTCACTAAACATGAAGTCTCAATTCATGAAGATTTGATCTAAGTCGTTGGGTCACAAGAGATTGTGGACCGTTGATGTGACATCAGGAGTTTATATTTTTGAATTTCGAAGAAAGGAGATGGAATAATTTCCACCTTCACGATACATGAAGTCTCGAAGCGCTTGAGGGTTGGGCCCCAAGTCATAACAAGGGGTCATATGGATGGAGGTAAAGGAATAGAGATAGCATTGGGATAGGCTCTTAGTTTGGGAGTTCGGGATTTAGGTGAGTCAAGGTTGGCTCGAATGTGGATACCCGATGACAGGAGTCATGAAGTGCCTTTTAGTTAGGCTTGTGGTCACGGGTAGTGTTCACATGGAGGGGGGGGCTTGCTCTTGGTTCTTTTTCAGGGGGGAGAACAAAAAAATTAAAATTATAGGCTTTACACTATAGAAGCTCCTTCATAAGGGTGGGTGTGTTACAAATTAGTATCAGAGCATGGTTACAGCACTTGGTCTATTAGGGCTCATAGATGAGTTGCGTAAATACCACATTAAGGGGTTTAAAGGGCGATATCCTACCTTACTCCATTCCTAAAATGTCTGGTTAAGACATTAGTATAGAAAATTATCACAACTTACTATTGTGTGTGTATGTATTTAAGAAATGTGAATTATCTGTTGGTTATGAACTAATATAATGTTATCTAACAACACGTGTTTTTTTTTCATTTAAGCGGTCGATCAACCCTGGGAAACTGAAATCATATAGAATCGTGACGCGCCACGAAGTGGGGGATGGCTCCCATAATAGAGATGAAGAGTCTGATGAGAGGAGGGAAGTAGAGACCCCTCCAGACCTGGCTGAGACTGTGAGGAGTCTTGTGGCCAAATTATAGAGCTGCAAGGCCGACAACAAGAGATTGATAAAAGAGAAAGAGAAGCAGCTAGAAGACACTATATGAAAGGCAAGATATTGTTATGAACAACTTGGGATTCAAAAAGAACCTCGTGAAGGATGGAAGTAGAAGAATAGTTTGGGGTTCCAGAAAAAGGGATTTAAACCCCCAAGATTTAAAAACTATAAGAAGGATTCAAGGATGAGATTTCCTTCTTGAAGTGTATGCCAGCATAATTTCCCCTCCTAGAGCAGAAATAAACCTTTTGGATCAACCCCAAGAAAGATGGATAAACAAGTTGAAATAAATGGAACAACAAGTGATTCAGATAAAGCAAAACTTGAAAATCACTCAGAATAGACAAAAAATTTATGTCGATAGAAAGAGAACCCCCAAATAATTCAAGACAAAGACCATGTCTATCTCAAAGTTAGGCCTAGGAAGAGTTCCTTGAGGATGGGAGTTTGTGCCAAGTTGGAACCTCGGTATTGTGGACCTTTTTAAGTTCTAGATAGAGTGGGACCTCTAGCCTATAGGCTAGCACTTCCTCCCACAATAAAATCACAAAATGTTTTCCATGTTTCATTGCTGAAGAAATATGTACATGATTCTAATCATATAATTGACTGGTCTATGATCCAGGTGGAACCATAGGGAGAATTCCTGCCAGAACCTCAATGCATACTAGATAGGAAGGAAACCCCACTCAGAAACCGAACCATTTCACAAGTCAAGGTGTAGTGGAAACACTTTGGCCCAGATGAGGCCACATTGGAAATGGAGGATGCCATGAGACATGCGTACCCATTTTTGTTCACTTCTGTACATACAGAACATGTTAATAGATAGAACATTGAGGATGATGTTCCTTTAAGGGGGAGGGAATTGTGACACCCTATTTTCCCCAGTATGTAAATATAACTATAAATGGCCAAAAGGCTATGGAAAACTTTATATGTGTGATTATTGATTCGATGGACCTTTGTTTGAAAGGTAGATGAATGTGAACCTAATTATTTACTAAGAAAATGGACAAGTGTTGCATGACTAATGGAAGGGGGGTGTACTTAGAAATACCATGAATTATATGAAAGAGATGGTCAAGGGGACCATGAATGGTTGCGTTAACCTTCACCAAATCAGTACATTACTGAATTTAATTGCTTAGGACGAGAACAGTCCTCTGACCTAGAAATGAATTATAGTCAGGCTGGTGGGTGGGAAGACCTCCTCAAGAGTTAATGAGGGATGGGGTGTGTAATCACTCATCCGTAAGGCTTCCAGACTTGACCGCTCACTGGGAATTCGGGCCACACGCGACCATGATGAAAGAGGCGAGAATGAAAGGTGTGGTGGGCAGAGGGAAGAACAAGCTTGAAAAGAGTGCAGAGATGGGAAGTGAATCTGGGGGATTCAAGGAAGAATGGAAAAACTAAGCATTTTTGAAATAGGAAATAGTAGAGAAGCTTATGATACAAGATGATAAGTGAGGCTAGTCCTCCTTGCTTGGTATCGTATAAACCATTGCTAGGATCCTACGGGAAGAGCGGAGTAACCTCTGTCCCTATTGTGGCTAAGAGAGAATAAAAGTTTGTGTTGCAGAGAATCATGGTCTAGCTCGGGGGTGGCTAGTGGTAAATCCATTTGGAGTGATTAATCTTATGGTTTGGTGGAAACAGGCACCCCTTCTAGTAGTCGCTTCACATTGTCTGATTCTGATAAGTCTTTTCTCGACCTTAATTGTTGAGTTAGAATGATGAATAATTTCTCAGTTTTTACATATCTATATATCAATATATCTCTCTATATATATATATATGCATGTATGACCATCTATCTATGAAATGACTATGTTATGTGTATGCTTCCATCTCCTTGGGAACTCATACTTCCCACTGATAAATTGTATGCCCAATTTCACTCTGGAAGGCTTCCTGGGCATAAGTCGTAAAATGGTCGAGATAGAAAATATCATGTAGACCTGAAACCATGGGTATGAAGAGAATACTCTCCCCTGACCCCGTGCCGTGTGAATTTCTAGACCCAATTCCCTAACCCATTTGGGGTGAGAACTCAGAAAAATAGTAAGAGGAAAATACCGAAAGGGAAAGGTTTTCCTTGTCCAAAGGATGGACAGATGAGATTCATCCTGAAGGAGCCAAGCACTGTTTTGGCCGTTGGCTATGGGAAAGAGCACGGTAGTTAACCCCTTCTAGCCCTCGAATCCATGAGTTCTAAGTTCACGTATCGGGAAGGTCATGGGTTGGCGCGACAAAAACCTTTGAAACCCGAAGTCGCGAAGTAACCTCAACCATTGTATCTGTGATTTTGGAGTTCACGCACAGGGAGAGGACAGATCCCGTTCCTTGAATCTATGCATGGAGGACCTACACGTGAGATCTAGAGGAAAGTGCATGAGGTCTAACCCTTTGAAAGTGAACAAAAGAGTGAACTTTCATGAAGTCCCAAATTTTTGAAGTTAATCGAAACCACCCATCGTTAGAGGATAGGTGGTAGTAGATCCGGGAGTTTGAGGATTCAGACCTCGGAATATTTGCAAGGAGAAGAGGCCAATACCTGAGGAGCTAGGAGTTGCAACAATCCTAACCATCTGTCGTAATGGGACACGTGGCGAGAGATCAATATTTCACTAAGTTGCAACTCGAAAAGTCAAAGATAGGAATCGTGAGAACTCGCGAATTTGAGTTCGCGATTTGATCACAGCCGTCGATCGAAGAGAGAACATGGACTGTTGATTGTCCAAGGATATATCAAGGATCGGGAGAAGAAAGGTGAGAGACCCTCCATCTTCAATAAACAGGAATTCCTGATTCACGAAGAGTCTATCTAAGCCGTTGGGTCGCGGGAGATTGTGAACCGTTGATCTAACATTGGGAGTTCGTATTTTTGGATTCCAAAGAAAGGATATGGACTAATTTCCACCTTCGTGATATGCAAAGTCCCAAAGTTCTTGAGGGTTGGGCCCCAAGTCATAACGAGGGGTCATATGGATGGAGGTTAAGGACCAGAGCTAGCGCGGGGCTAGGCTCTTAGTTTGTGAGTTCGGGAGTCGGGTGAGTCAAGGTTGGCTCGAATGTGAATACCCAACGACAGGAGTCATGAATTTCCTTTTAGTTAGGCTTGTGGTCATGGGTAGTGGTCACATGGAGGGGGGGGCTTGCGCCTGGTTCTTGTTTGCGCAGGAGAACAAAAACAAAAATTTAGAGGCTTTACACTATAGAAGCTCCGTCCGAAGGGTGGGTGTGCTACAAATATCTTAATAGAAGTATATAGCGATCTAATGTACCTTCCTCGAGGCCCACATAGACACTCTTTCTATGCTGTGTTGTATGACTTCCTGGTATCTACTGTAAATTCTGTTATAAAGCCTGCTACAATGTCATCGAGGAAAAAATCTACTGCACAGGTGAATTTGTTATTCACCTGCTGTGACTGCGCGATCTGAACTGAGGTCCACTCTAACTGTCGGATCCTGTTTGTTGCGTGGTTATCCTTCAACCTCAATATCCATTCATGGAATAAGTATGGAAAATCGCAGAAAAATACTTCATGTCACCTTCAGTATTCTTTCACCTTCTTGTCATCCGATTCAGTATTCTTTTGAAACGCCTTCTGTCGATCGATCATTCTTTTAACAAATATTCAACATATCGATCATTCTTTTAACAAATCTTCAACAAATCCCATCCACTAAATCCTATGTTGGTCCAACCACCAATGGAACCATTTGTTGGTTTCTTATGTCATTTATACCTTTAACATGATTGACCCAGGTTTAGGTCTATTAGGGATCCAACAAAGCCTCTAAAACTATCGTTCCTCGTAGTAAACCAGAAGGCAACGCAATGCACAGAGTCCATTGGACAATCTCACCCGATATAGTCTTAATGGGTGACTACAATACTCATGAATTGATTGCATTCTAGGACTGAATGGGGATCTGTGACTTGCGCGTTGTGACTTCTATCTAGTTATTAAAGAAATATATTGTCATGTTCTCATTCATGCATGTATTGTAATTCGTTCCTACATCATTCTAACATCTACTCATAGACAATAAGAGAGATATAAACATTCAATTGCATAACATAGGTTTTATCATGGTTCACCCCCTCCTGGGCTACGTCCACAAAGATCTGGCTCTCAAGCTATTTTATTATGGTAGTTCCAAAACTACAGCATCACGCGCTTTACAACTCATTCTCATTCGGGTCGAGATATATTATGATAAGGACTATATCACACTAGGCTCCTCAGTCTGTGATCTAACCCTCGAGATCTACCCTCTTGACCCTCTACATCTCAACAACTTACAAGATTGGATCGCATTACAGTAGTGTTACAGACTAGTTACTCCTTCTCACACGAGTAACACCCCATAGTCCGAACCTTTCAACTCCAAACCCCTTACCTAGACCTCCTAGGTATCTATTTATATGTATTTTTGGCTCATCAACCATTACAATGTATTAAAAAAACCCTAACCCTAGCATTGTTAGGTCTTCCATGCATGTGTGTGTGTTGTTTTTCCTTCCAGTTGTCGCTTTCCTCTTACATGCCTTTCTTCCAAAAGTATCCTTTCTTTCTGAGTCGGCCTGCTTCTAACACATATCTTGGAGGTTATGACAGATGTTTGAGGCATGTCTTGAAGATTTTGTAATATCATATATATATTGAGGTCTTGACACATGCTTGAGGCATATCTTGGAAAATGGTTTAATGCATACCATGGTGATTTTGAGCACATGAGTTTTATGCGGTTATTGGGGTTGTATCAATTTTGATGATGATGATGTATCAGTAGCAGTGACAATTACATTGACAGGTTGAGTTTCTTATCTGTGATGATGATTATGTATTAGTATTAGTGATAGTTTCAATGAAAGATTGAGTCTCTCATTTATATTTAGGGGAGGTTGTGTGGCACTCCGGAAGATTGGTTTCTTTAGACAACAAGTTGGTGCTTGGATGGGATTTTCAACTTCCTTTGAGTTGGTTCTCATAAAACTAGGGGGTTGGTGCCTCCTTCTAGTTGGAGATGGATAATCTAGGGAGTTGGAGCTTCCTTCATATTGGAGCCTATAAACTGGGGGGTTGGAGGCTCCTTCTAGTTGGAGCTAGAGAATCTAGGGAGTTGTATCTTCCTTCAGGTTCGAGCCTATAAATTTGGGGGTTGGAGACTCCTTCTAGTTGGTTCTGGAGAGTTTTGGAATTTGGTGTTTCCTATGACTGTAATCTTATGATATATAAGAAATATTTCCATGGTTTTCTCCCATTTGGGTTTCCACGTAAAATTCTTGTGTAATGTGTATTTGTGGTTACATGTTGATGATATCTTGAATGTAATTATAAATGATAAATTGTTGATAACTTAATGTTTAAATGTTGTGGTTAAAAGTTTTAAAAAGTGCCTAACCTCGATTTACCCCCCCCTTCTTAGTATTAGTGAATATTCGAACAAGGCTACCTATCTAAGACAACATATTGTTATCTTTTAATTTATATCATGCAATGATTTCCTCATTTCTCTGATCCTCTATGTTTTCCCAACCACTTGTGTTTTCTCTTTCATGGACTTTTTCTATGTTCTCTCTCTATGACCCTTTTAATCTTTTTGTTGATTTCACAAACTCTCTTCTTTGTATTTACACAATTTTGCCATTGTAAGGTAATTTTTCTTACACATTGTCCCATGACAGGGTTGTCCGTGTTTTCGATTGTTGAATGTTATTTGTGTATAGAGACTAATTCCACTGAACCATCCAAGCTAAGATTCCATTACTAGAAGCCACAAGCTTGATTAAACAGGAGTAGATATACCCATAGATATATTGTGAAACAATGTTTGATGTGAATTGAACCAAGAAAAAAAAAAAAAAAGAGAATGAGATCGTGCATTAAACAATGTTGGATTACAAAGAAAAGGATGTGAATCTTCTATGAAGTACTGGTGGCGAGGTTACACTTCTCTCTTATTGCTGACATATTTTTGGAGAGATTTCCTTAATTATGTAGATAGGCTTATGTAGATGGCATGACTCTTTTACTATCTCTTGGACTCATTGTTGTACTATCCTAGCTCTTTTATTGGTTTGGATCTTGTACAAGTTATTGTATTGACTCTTGTCCTACCCTTTTACTAGTATCACTCTTGTATAGGCTCTTATACTTGGTCTTGTGCTACCTAGTATACCTTCATACTTGTATACAGGCTCTTATACTTGGTCTTGTGCTACATAGTCTAACTCCATACTTTTATAGGAATAGTCATGAAAGAAGGCGACATCCAAAGAATGGGATATGGGGCCACTATATGGCCCATTATTCCAACAATTCTTTCTCGCTATTCTGACCAAAATCTGGAGGGAATTTTTAGTTCCATGTGAAACTATGATTTCAAAAATTACAAAGCATGTTCTTGAACTAACTTTGGAGCTCTGGATCTACCCAAATACTCAAAATTGCAATTTAAGCAATGCAAAATAACATTTAACAAGAGCGATTTGCGTGCCCTATTTCAAGTCCTATCTTACCAATTTCAAGCTTTATTTAAAGCCTATTTTATTAATTGACTTAATGCATATTAAATTTGGTCTAGTTTCAATAAATTCAATCTTATCCTACAAGTTTTAAGCCCTATTTCAAGCTTTATCCTACCAATTTTAATCCCTGTCATATCCTATTATTTGGACTTGAATGAGTTAATTGTGATTGCACCAACAGTAGCTAGGTGCTCTACAACCAATGGGGAGATGTTGTCACTTAATGTCACATTACATGACAACATCTAAAAAATTGAACCAAAGTGAAAACATCTACAAAATTAAACCAACGTAGGTGACAACATCTAAAAATTAAACTATCCTAGATCCATCTTAAACTAGGAGCTATCAAACGCCAAGAGGTTGAGAGCACAAGGATCCACACCTAGGTTAATTGGATGACTTATATCAACCAGATCCTTAGTTGTACCTTCCTCAAATATGTTTATTTCTTAAAGAAAATAACTTATAGAACTCTAGTCCTTTCTTTCAAACTACCCTCTCTGAATCAATAAAACAATAAACCAAACCTCTGATTATGATTCCCGATCACACCTCAGAATGTTTTTATATTTGCTTGTGCGTGACAGACTTTAGATGACAAAATAAATTTGTCATCATGATATTTAATTAACAATTTCAATGTGAGAGAATGAAAAAGAAAATTTGAAGCATGATAGCAAGAAAGTTGCAGTGTCAGGCTTAGTCGAAAGAGATCTTCCATATCCATGAAATTCTTATCTAATATATTGGGGACCGCACCTCAGAATGTCTTTTAATTTTGTTGAGTGGAACGAAAATTTTGTGATATTTAATTCCAAAGAATAATTAAGTACATGATGCTTAGTATAAACACTATATCCTAAGGTATATATAAAGGTAGTTATAGACTTAGGCTTAGAGTGAGTCAAACGACGAACGTGTCATACAAAACTTTGTTAGATAAAAATTATATATTTTGAAAGTTAATTCAATTTCATACATTTCCTCTTCATACACCATACTAAAGTTAGTTGTGAAWGTACTTGGACTAATACCTATCAATCACTAGATTGTTGTTTTCTCATATATKMATTGATAGTAATGTCTCTYGAAAAACATTATTAGGTTTMACTYACACAACATGMTTAATTARCAACTCCATATCTTSTTTYGACAYAATCTTTAAATCTTTTCCCAAAAATTCCATGTTGGAATCCTTCCCCTTGATAATTTTCTCATAAAGTTACCATATATAAGAAATCATTTCTTTCTCATTTATCTCTCTTTGCATGAAAGGGTTGTGTATGATATATAACTTGATCATTGAACAACTTGTTATGACCCATGAATTGTAATGTAATAACACTACAACAAAACAGGCCATTAGCGCCTAGTTTAGCGTCAGATTTTAATGCATTTACAGGCATGAATTGGGCCAATGGGATGGCGCAAAACCCAAAACTAAATGACATGTTCACCTGGGCGTCGGATTTAGCACCCAGTTTAGCTCCCTCTTTAGTGCTAGGTTTTGCTCCCTCTTTAACGCCTAGTTTTGCTCCCCTTTTAGTGCCTAGTTTTGCTCCTTATTTAGCACCCAATTTTGCTCCAGATTTAGCACCTAAACTGAGATATAGCTCTCTTATTAACACCCAAAATAGCTCCTTGTTTAGCTCCTATTTTAGCGCCTAATTTATCTCTAGGTGTGGCGCCTAATTTAGCTCCTGGTTTATCTCTTGGTTTAGCGCCTAGTTTAGCTGCAGGTGTAGCTCCTAGTTTAGCTGCTGGGTTAGGACCTAGTTTAGCTCATGGTTTAGCTCCTAGTTTAGTGACTAGTTTAGCTCCACGTGTGGTGCCTAATTTATCTCATGGTTTAGCGCCTAGTTTAGCTCTAGGTGTGGCGCCTAATTTATCTCCTGGTTTAGCTCCTGGTTTAGCGCCTAGTTTAGATCGAGTATGATATCTCCCATGTTGAAATCTCCAATGTTGGCATTCGACCTAAACTCGCTACTTGTTCTTCTCCTTATATGTAGGTGGTTGAACTTTTCTATTCTAACTTTCCTTCCATATCTACGCTACATCTTTCTAGCATATTTTTCAATACTTTGAGAGAGGATGGATCATTTAGTAATTTTACGCATGATTGAAAAAATCCTTTGATTGTACTTACTTGTCCCAGGGGATGCATTTCTTTGGTATGATCAAATGATGGAGGCATATATTACTCTAGTGCTTCCTTATTATGATGTGCGATTGAGGTTGACGTTGTGTCAGGCTTCAAAAATTCTTGTCTTGCTTGCTTAAATATATCCTATTCATTTTGCATGTCAAATTGCTTGCTTGATTCGACATTCTTCTTCACCCAATGATCTTGTACTGGCTCTTTTCGTACTGCGTCGTTCCATGTTTTATCTCCTCCACACATAACTGTGTTGATGTTTCTTCCTTCATCCCTCACTTCTGCTAAAATCCATTGAACATTCTGATTGTTTTGATTCCTCTTTTCCTGTATCTTCCCTAATAACGTAGGACATTATTCCGTGTCATGATCTGATGTGCGACAACACATACAAGTCGCTGGTGGAAGTGGACATTCTCTGGCATAGTTGTGACTTACCACTAGTCCTCTACCTCTTCCAAAGCCTCCTTTTTCTCTTCCTCTGCCTCTGTAGCTAGCTCGATCCCCTCATGGTTTGTTATACTGAACATAACCATCCTCTGACCTAGAAATGAATTACAGTCAGGTTGGTGGGTGGGAAGACCTCCTTATGAGTTAATGAGGGATGGGCTATGTAAGAAATCATTCGTAAGTCTTAAAAACTTAACCGTTGGTTGGAAATTCGGGCCACACACGACCCTACTGAAAGAGGCAAGAAGGGAAGGTGTTGTGGGTAGAGGGAAGAACACGCTTGCAAAGAGTGTAGAGACGGGAAGTGAATATTAGGGATTCAAGGAAGAATGGAAAAGCTAAGCATTTTGGATACAAGAAATGGCAGAGAAGGTTATGATACAAGATAATAAATGAGGTTAGTCCTCCTTTCTTGGTATCGTATAAACCATTGCCAAGATCCTGCAGGAAGAGGAGAGTAACCTCTATCCCTATTGTGGCTGAGAGAGAAGAAAAGGATGTGTTGCAGTGCATCGTGGTCTAGCTCAGGGGTGGCTAGTGGTAAATTCGTTTGGAGTGACTGAGCCTACGGTTGGGTGGAAACAGGAACCCCTTGCAGTAGTCGCTTCACATTTTCTGATTTTGATAAGTCTTTTCTCGACCTTAATTGTTGATTTAGAATGATGAATGATTTCTCAGTTTTTACATATCTATATATATATATATATATATATATATATATAGATAGATAGATAGATAGATAGATAGATAGATATAGATATATATATGCATGTATGACCATCTCTATGCGAAATGGATATGTTATGCATATGATTCCATCTCCTTGGGAACTCATACTTCCCATTGATAAACTGTATGCCCAGTTTCACTCCGGAGGGCTTCCCGAGCATAAGTCGTAAAATGGTCGAGATAGGAAATATCGTATAGACCTGAAACCAACGGTATGAAGAGAATACTCTCCCCTATCCACGTTTCGTGTAAATTTCTAGACCCAAGTCCCTAACCCATTCGGGGTGAGAAATTAGGAAAATAGTGATAGGAAAATACCGAAAGGGAAAATTTTTCCTTTTTCGAAGGACGGACGGATGAGATTCGTCCAGAAGGAGCCAAGGGATATCATGGTTGTTGGCTATGGGAAAGAGCATGGGATTTAACCCCTTTTAACCCTCGGATCCACAAGTTCCAAGTTCATGTATCGAGAAGGTCACGGGTTGGGGCGACCAAAACCTCCGAAAACCAAAGTCGTGAAGTAACCTCAACCGTTGTATCTATGAGTTCGGAGTTTGTGCACAGGGAGAGGAAATATCTTGTTCGTCAGATCTATGTGTGGAGGACCATAGCAATGAGATCCACGGGAAAGTGGATGAGGTATAAGCCTTTGAAAGTGCAGAGGAGAGTGGACTTTTGCAAAGTCCCGAAGTTTCGAAGCTAATCGGAATCGTCCATCATCAGAGGACAGGTGGCAGCAGATCTGGGAGTTTGAGGATTCAGACCTCGAAAGATTTGCAAGAGTAGATGAGAATACCCAAGGATATGGGAGCCGCAACAATCCTAGCCCTTTTCCGTGAAGGGACACATGGTGAGAGATCGACATTTTGCTGACTTGCAACTCGGGAAGTGAGAGATATGAATCGTGGCGATTTGATCGCAGCTATTGATCGAAGACAGGACATGGACCATTGATTTTCCAAGGAGATATTAGGGATTGAGAGAAGGAAGGTGATCGGCCCTCCATCTTCACTAAACGTGAAGTCTCAATTCACGAAGAGTTGATCTAAGTTGTTGGGTTGCAGGAGATTGTGGACCATTGATCTGACATCAGGAGTTCAGATTTCAGGATTCCAAATAAAGGAGATGGAATAATTTCCACCTTAGTGATACACGAAGTCCCGAAGTGCTTGAGGGTTGGGCCCCAAGTCATAATGAGGGGTCATATGGATGGAGGTAAAGGAACAGAGCTAGCATTGGGATAGGCTCTTAGTTTGGGAGTTCGGGATTCGAGTGAGTCAAGGTTGGCTCGAATGTGAATACCCGACAACAGGAGTCATGAAGTGCCTTTTAGTTAGGCTTGTGGTAACGGGTAGTGGTCACATGGAGGGGGGGGCTTGCGCTTGGTTCTTGTTCAGGTGGGAGAACAAAAAAAATAAAATTATAGGCTTTACACTATAAAAGCTCCTTCATAAGGGTGGGTGTGTTATAAATTGGTATTAGAGCATGGTTACAACACTTGGTCTATTTGGGTTCATAGACAAGTTGCGTACAGACCACATTAAGTGGTTTAAAGGGCGATAACCTACCTTACTCCCTTCCTAAAAAGTCTGGTTAAGCCCTTAGTGTTTCAGGATTAATCCGTAAGTACGGACACAAACCGATCTCCCTAGATCCACCTGGATCTAGAACAAAACAGGACAGAATAATACTCTTTCCCTAGATCTAGACTATTGAATGAACTAAGAGGAAAGGATCATAAACATACCTTATGAACGCTTCCTTAGGTCTCTGTTGTTCCAATCTTCACTCCAACGCTCTTGTGCCGTTCAGATCACAACAGTACAAACCAATCGAAGTGACGACAAATCAATATATTCAATAGATAATCTATACATATGATCAAGGAGTTATGTAATAAAGTGACATCATCTTTATGGGAAAGGGACATATTATTGTATTAAATTGATAGAAAGTGAAACTTACAACCTGAGCCTTGATGTTGTAGATCTCCTTTCGATGGCTCCTAGCTCCGACACACACACTTGCTCATGCATGAAGAAAATCAACCACTTTTGATGACCTTGCTGGTGTCTCTAGCAGCTGTAGCATTAGTCCTTCATACAATCCTCCACTAATTCTCCAAACAATCTCTTGCTAGTTTGCTTCTAACCTTTTCCATGAGCATTCCCCTCAATATATAGGAGAAAATAGATTGGTTGCTTGGATAGGAATGATCCCAAGATATCAGGAAAACCAGTACTTAGATAACCATTCGAATGCCAACTCACCCTTCTAGAAGATTCCCTTCTAGAAGGTTTGCGAATTTATCTTTTTCCTTCTTTTAGAAGATGTTCGCACCCTGATAATTAGGTACAGTGCGAACCCCTCGCACTACAGCTTAATGCAGCCTGCGAGAATCATGCATTCTCGCAGGCAAATATATAGGCAGCCTGCAAACCTCCCTTAAAAATATGATTTCTGGAAGCAGACAAAAGTAACTTTTCTCAGGAAAGTGTTCTAGTGAAGAGCCTGATTTTTCCATCATCATTACATCATCATGATGACCAAAATTGTGGATAACATAATGCCCCCCAAAGTCTGAGATTGGAACCAGTGACAGTCGATAGACTTTGTAAAATGCATGTGTGTGTCAAGAACCAAGAGCACATCTAATCGGAAACCTGCAAACATCCAAGCATCGGCAGAATATCATATATATCAATTCTGAGGTAGGCATTCCCATACTCAGATCATAGACTGATGTCATCATAAACAAAGGTCATGGCCACCAATCATACACTGTGGATCCATGCCGTCATAATATAGCATATCCACCTGAATACATTGTGGATCTATGCGACAAATTTTTAAATCAAGACGACATAGCCACGAAACATACATAGTGGATCTATGTGTCAAAAATTATACATACTCCATCGGAACTTGGATCACTAAGAAAATATCTAGGGTCTTCAATCTCATCGCCCAAAGTATGAATCTAACCATGTGATTACATGTGTTGAAGTTGAACATGGCAGAAACCACTTGATTACGGGTCATTGATGTAACCATTAACAAGTGCGAGGGAAATCACCATTGATGTCAATGACTCCCAAGGTACTAAAGTACAATCCATCGACTGTGAATAAATGAGTTGATGTCAAACATCTGACAAAATCTTTCGATCAGGGGTCAATAATGTACACCCACTGTCGAAAGCGAGGAAACTTGCCATTGAGGCATGCAAGCTCCAAGGTACTAAATAATTTCCAAGTATTGATTCCAGATAATGTGTTGAAGTCGACGGAACAAAACTCATCACAGGAGGGCCTTGATGTATCCCCCATCAATGACACGAAATGAGTAACAGAGTTTGAATGTGAAACAGAGCATTTTGCAAATTGGACTAGACACAGGGAAGGTCGACACAGAGAGAAAGGATAACTGCAGATGGCCGACTCAATATAGGTTTCAAATGCACTGCTCTTGAACATATGAATGACACGACCAATGATTTGGAAGCATTGACTCAAAGACGACACATGGAATGACCTTGTAATTAATCGAAAGAGAGACAAATGGATTTCCCAAACCAACTTCAAATGATGAATAGGGGGTGTCATGTTCAAGAGCGACACTTACTGCCAATCAATACAAAGATGAAACATATCCCTTTCCCAAATTTTCCCCCACCATTTCTGGCAAGTACCTCTTTATTTTTACGCAATCTTGAAGAGGATCACATATGTTTGTTGATATAAGCTCATCCTTCGGACAAGTCCCTCAGAGTATTTTTAACGAACCCTAGGAAGGAGTGGTTCGGTCCCATCACGGGTCTGTCAATGTTTGTTTAACAAGTCCAGAGATAGTAAACTCGAAGGTTTTTCAAGATTATAGAGTTGGGAAAAACACTTAAAAGAGAACTTTCTCAGTTCCTTTTTCATACAGTAGTCCAACGAGATCGAAAAAGGGTTAAACTATCGCTCAAAAGACACGTACTTCAAATACTTTAGTGAGCATGAAAATAGCAAGGTCGCTCAGCGATCTTTTCATGTTTAGAGAGTGTGAAAAGAGCTTAAAGAAAACTCCAGGGGGTTCCTTTTTCGTATAACCACAGCGAGCCCGAAAAAGTGATAAAACAATGCTCGATCACGTTCTTATGTTTTTCACAAGCGCAAGAATGGACAAAACGTGCTCGAGGTTTTAGGTAAAAACCATAACAAACAATCAAAATCACACCATACCAGGGAAAAATTCTGTCCATAGTCATCCATAGTTCGCATCTGCAAGTCATTTCACTCATTTTCACATTAGTGATCAGGTTTAAATAATAAATAAACATAAAAAACCCACATTTGATATAGTATATAGTAATTAAAATGAGTGAACAACCAAATTTACCATATCATTTCACACTTTTACCATTGAGTTCCAAAAACCCTCATTTTACCCTCTGCATTCGGTGTTGATTTCCGGGAGCTACGAGTGATCATTTGATGAGCCGTCAGCAACATCTTGGTAAGTTCTTCATTCCTGACCTTTTCATGGTTTAAAAATTTGATTTCATTGGTTAAAATTTCTGTTTTAAGTTAGCTTTTTGAACCCTTTTTGCATGGAGACATTCTCGCAGGTGGCCCATACGGGACCTGCGAGAATGAATCATTCTCGCAGGTGGGCCTTAAGCTGCCTGCGAGAAGTTTTCACTGTGCATAGCATGGCACCTGCAAGCAGCGCAGAACTCAAAAATTTATGAAACGTTTGGCCAATAGAAAAAATTTATGTCATGAATAAGATCACTAATCATCTTCATATGTTTCTTATGCAGGTTAATAGCCACAATCATGGTGCTTGAGTGGCGAGAACGAGAACATGAGGAGGATAACACAAACGCCGAAAACCATCCTCCCACCATAGCTACACTAAGAGACTGTGGTCTCTTAAAATACTTCCATATCTCGGGCATGGGAGCCCAAGTTCGATTACTGGAGTACCTAGTCTGAATGTGGGATCCGGACCAATAAGTTTTCATTATGGGAGCTCATACATTAACCATTGACATCGAGGACATATATTTCTTGACCGGATTATCCAGGCGTGGGTCCTATGTCAGTCTGACCGGCAACAGAGCAGGCGGGTTAAAAATGAGTGAATATTGCAACCAATACTGCGTACCTGAGGCCGAAAGAAAGAAAGGGAAAGTGGCAATTTGGGGAGTAACTGATTTGACTCTCTGCACTATTCTCTTCATGATTGTTCGGATGGCTAGAAGTGTCTCTTCTCATATGGCATTGCAGAGCTATTTCCAGTACGCCATCGAGTGTACTGAGCCCCGAGTATTTAACTGGGCTGATGCAGTATTGTGCAATATCAAAAAACAACTGACCAAGTGCAGGCGAGGAGACTTGAAACAATTTGGATATGGGTCTTTGTTAGTGTTCTTCTTCCTAGAGAGGGTCCCTGTACTTCGTCTACAGGATGAGTGGAACTTTCCGGGTCCTAGGGATCCGAGGATATTACGATGGTGTCGGCTCATGGCCCGGCACGTGGCAGGACCAATCGTCAAATATGACGATATTTTCTTTGACTGGTTGTAGACCCAGATGCTAATGGTTGATGACTACGCCTATGTCGGGTTGGATTTCCGAGGAGATCCGGATCTAGCACTACCTGAGGATGCTCAGTGGGGAGACCTCGGTAAGAAGTACACCAATTTTCTCTTTTTAAATGTTTTTGTATTTTTAACATATTTAAATGTTTTTGTTTTATAGATTTATCCGAAGACTAACACAAAATGTTTGTCGATAACACAGATGTTGGAGCATATAGACCTGCTGGTAGTTCTCCTATCCAGCGACGAGGAGAAGCAGCAGCAGTATTACCTCATTATGCCGAAGATTACCAAATCGTGGAACAGAACTTAGAAGGCCTGACAACAGATATTCCAGATATGACTCTGGAAGAGGTTCCACGACGCGATCAACGTCACAATGTAGGAGTTTCAGCAGCCATGGCTCGACTGCTGCACAGGGTAGCTAGGGCAGTAGTGTGTTACCGTGAACATCATCCATGACGTCACTATGTAGAAGCTATGAGCTTCAATTTTTGATATTTTGGTTTTCGGACAAACATTTTGTAAAAACAAACTCTTTTGATCGTTATATATAAACGGCTTCTACTGGTTTACTTTACATTGTGTGAGTTGTAATGTGTTTGATTTATAAATGATTTAAATGCCTGTCCAATACATAATTAGCTAAAGCATCTGTTAATGTATTAAGACGTCTAGGAATATGCTGATATTCAATGTGATCAAAATACCGTTCCAAGAGGCGAATCCGCAAATATACCCTTAATAAAGTAGGACTTCGAATAGAATATACATTACTTAGCTGTAGTACTACAGGCTACGAGTCAAGTCGCACAACCAAATGACGAATTTCGAGAGAGATAGCATCAACCAATAATTCAATAACGGTGCTATACTCTGCGATGTTGTTGGTTGCTTGGCCAAGACATACACCTCGTAAAGATATAAGCTCGTTTGTTGGGGCATAGATATCCCATGCAGCGGAAGCTAGGTTCTGAGTACTACAGCTAGCACCATCAGCGAAGCCAATATAAGGTAGCAAATACTCCGACATCTGGCAATCAAACACAACATCATGTAAGGGCAGAGACCAGATAACATCAAAAGCAAACTAAAGTAACACACACACACAGTATGATACATAAAATACAAGTACTTGTGCACAAATAACTCATGCATAGTACTTCTTCAAGTATAACCCATTTCTGGGTTCACTCAAAGGTATACCATCATAATCAACCAGCTCATACGCTCCTTTTTCCAAAACTTTGCGAACAATGTAAGGACCGCGCCACATTGGTTCGAATTTCCCAGCTCCTAAGACATATTTATCTTGTTCATACAGAAGAAAAAGATCAACTTTAGAGAAAACACGAGGCTTGCCATGCTTGTCATACTGTGCCTTGACGCGTTTCTTTTGGGCTTCTATTACTAAAGTGGCATCACGTTGGGTCTCATCTAATCGCATCGGATACAATAGACGTTCCTGTTCAGCAGAAGTATTGGGTAAGAGTTCTACAACTAGCTTCAGAGAAGGTATCTCACATTCTATTGGCAGAATGGCTTCCATGCCATAAACTAATCGAAAGGGCGTAAATCCCGTAGCGGACTTAACAGATGTCTGATATGCCCACAATGCCGAAAATAACATCGTGTGCCAGCTGGTTTTATGTATTCCTATCATCCGTCGAATCATAGTTATAAGAACCTTATTGATTTCTTTGACCTGGCCATTAGCTTGCAGATAATAGGGTGTTGAGCTATCATGACGAAGACCCAACTTTTCCGTAAGTTCAGACATCATAAAATTCCTAAAATGACTACCGTGATCGGTAACGATAGCCTGAGGAACACAAAAATGAGTTATGACATGGTTGAAAAGAAATAACGTTGCAGTCTTTCCAGTATTATCAAATGTTGGCATCGCCTCGGCCCATTTTGTAAAATAATCAACAGCTACAATAATATAACCATGCCCCCCGGCCGAGTGAAGGTGACATGTCATGAAATCAATGCCTCATTTTGCAAAAGGACCAACTGAGACCACAGGATGAAGGGGAGCAGGATGCGACCGAATTTTTTGATTGTAGGTCTGGTAGGCATGGAACTTCTGAACAACAGTAATGCAGTTATTGAACAAGGAAGGCCAAAAATATCCTGCACGTAAGATTTTCTGGGCAGTAGCATACCCAGACATATGACCACCACATGCTCCAGAATGGCAGTCATTCAAAGCTTTCTCGGCTTCGTCAAAAGTCAAGCAACGTCAAAAAACAGAGTCAATGCCTCGACGGTAAAGAGTATCTCCAAGGATAATGTATTGGCGAGCTTGATAATGGACGCGACGTCGTTCAACACTCGACAAAGCAAGACAAAAAGTTTGGGTTTGGAGATATATAATGATATCTCCATACCAAATATCGTCAGTGTTGATAAGGAAAAGCGATTCATCAGGTAAAGAATCATCTGCTACATTTTCTGTGGCAGAGTGGGGAAAATCACAAGTTAACTCAGCAAAAATTAAGGATTTCTTCGACGTGGCAAGATCGAATTCCAAGTCAAATTCCTGGAGAATGACAATCCACTTGGAGTACTTGCCCCCCAGCAATTGACGTGTCAAAATATGTTGCATGGGGTTACAATGTGAAATCACTGTAGTTTTCCTGGAGAGAATATAATGGCAAAAACGTTGAACCACTTGAACAGTAGCCAAAGCCAGTTTTTCAACATGTTGGTACTTGATTTCAGTTGAAATGAGACTCCAACTCAAGTAATATATAACATGTTCATCGTGTGCATCATCCTCCTGAACGAGAACCATGCCGATAGTATACTCGGAAGAAGCTAGATAAAGAAAGTAATCCCGACTATAATCAGGAGGGAAAAGAAGTGGAGCTTTCGTGAGGGACAACTTTAAAGCTTCAAAGGCGTTGTTGGCAACTTTATCCCAGAAAAATTCTAAACCTTTCTTTAGAAGACATGTAAAACCACGAGTAATCTCAGTGTAATTAGGGATGAAACGACGAAGAAATTTTTCTTTCCCCTACAAACTTTGTAACTGGTGCAGTGAAGAAGGAGGAGGGAGATTAAGAATCACCTCAACCTTAATAGGATCTACCCAGATCCCTTGACGTGAAACAATGAAACTGAGAAGACGGCTGGACTCTACGCAAAATACGCATTTATGAGGGTTTAGACGAATGCGATAGAACCGACAATGAATGAAAATTGCTCGGAGATGATTGGGGTGATCGACTCGACGTAAAGAATGAGCTGGCAAATCGTCCAAATAAGGTTGAACGATATGCTTTATATCGTGAAATGCATAAGACATAGCACGTTGAAACGTCGCACCCGCGTTCTTAAGACCAAATGGAAGTTTTCTGTAGGAAAAAGTACCCCAAGGACAAATAAAAGAAGTTTTATGTTGGTCCTCAGGAGCGATGTTAATTTGATTATAGTCGGAGAATCCATCCATGAGAGAAAAGATCTCACTGCCGGCACAGTCATCGGCGATCTGGTCAACGAAAGGGGTTGGAAATTTGTCTTTCGTATAGGCTTTGTTAATATCCCGATAATCAACACAAACATGTATACTACCACCTTTCTTATCAATCGATACAGGGTTGGAAACCCATTCTGTCAGAGCCACGGGATAAATAAAACTGGCTTTGAGAAGTTTTTCAACTTCGAGTTTGATAGCTGCCGCTTTACGTGGATGGACAGGATGGAAGCACTGCCAGACTGGTTTAGCTCCGGGGTATGTCTTAATTTCATGGACAACAATAGCAGGGTCGATACCTGGCATCTCTTCGTAACTCCATGCAAAGATATCACAAAATTCTTTGAACAGGGAAGTATAAGTGACAATTTCCTTTGGAGAACACGAAGCTCCAATGTGAACATTTTCAACTATCCCGGGTTTAACTGATATATCAATGGGTATCGTGGGAGAAATATTACTAAGGTTCCCTTCGGCAAACACATCATGTGTAGATCCAGGAATGGTCGATAGGACAACAATGGTCGACAGAGTTGAAATCCGTTGGTAATTCTCGAGAGTGTGTTGTTCCAGAAACAGTATGGAACGATGATGCCCATCATCCCAAGGGGTATCCTCCATGCCATACATTTTCATCTCGTCAGTGGGAAAGATGATACGGAAAGGATCAGGAGACAACTCCTCAAGAGAGGGTAAAGAAGGGGTTGCCGATTGAATGGCTTGATAAGCCGACTCAACTGGACTTAACGGCATGACGTCGCCGAAATGAGTATGATCTCTTGGATCAGGGACTATCCAAGGGTCAAAAGACACCGGAAGATCATGAGGTACAGCGGAGATCATATTAATAGAAGCAACTGATGGGAATGGAATATCGGGTGGTGGTGGAATGGGGAAAGTGCCCATTAACGAAGAGTCTTTTAAAAGGACGACACCAACATTCTCGTAATCCGGTGGAGTTTTAGATATAAACGACACATTGCCAGTACGAGTATCAGAATTAAAGAAGGCAAGTTTGTCAACCGTAACAACTTTTCCCTGATGAGGAAATCATAAGACACGGAAAAGGTTTGACACTACAACACGCATAGAATCTATCCAGCTACGACCAAGAAGAAGACTATAATCTAGGGGAGCATCGAAAACTTCCACTTCAACCTGGACAGTCTTACCTTCTAGAGTAACAGGTAACGATGGAAGAACACCGTAAGGCTTAAAACCCGAGCCATTGAAGGATTTCAAAGTATTTTGTGATTCCATTAGAGGAGGAGAGCCAATAGCTTTCCAAAAAGTAAAAGACATTACACACGTAGATGCCCCCTCATCAACAACAGTTCGACAAATGTTCTTGTCGGCGACAAAAACTTGTATCTAAAATGCAAGCTGAGGGGGTAACCTTGGAATATGCTCTTCCAAGTCAAAGACTATCAAATTCGAATCTGTAGGATCAATTCCACCTATAGCTTTCGACAGAGCCCTTCATTGTGCAGGACAAGACTGAAGGACTTCAAGGGCAGACATCGCTGAAGGTTCTTGGGCTAGATCTTCGACAATGCTATAGTTCTGGGCCACACGAGCATGAGGATTGAAGGCCGATTTCTTAACGACACCTTTCGGGGGTGGTCGCAGAACTGTATCAAGACTCAGTCGTTCGAGATGAAGAGGACCGTTCGTAGGTGGATTCGGTGGAGAGGGATGTACCAAATCAGGAGGCAAATCGTCAACCTTCTCCTTAGATGGAGTATAGTCTTTAGCTCTAGTTGCGATTGCAACGTCATTCTTCTTAGAATCACCGGTGCACATCAAAACATATGATGTCATAGAAGTAGAAGGTTGATCATGGATGACCAACTGGGCCTGTTGTTGAGATGGGAAGGGTTGGGACAAGACTGCTGGTGTAGGGGGTTTTGGCGTTCCTTGAAGGAACTTAGTAACTTCGACACGTCGAGGACAATCCTTTGTATAATGATTGTCACCACAGATAAGGCAAGGATACCACAGTTTTCACTTATCCCGCTCTTCAACAGGAGCATTTTTAGTTTGTTCTGTTGGATTATTATTCTTGCCCTCCTTATTCTTGCCTCTCCCCTTTTTAGATTTACCTTTACTGGTCGGGGTAGATTGAACAACGTTCACCTCAGAGATTTTACCGGTGGGAGTGGCAGGAGACGGAGCATTTTGAACATTAGAATATGTAGATTTAGGGGTTGTATTTGAAACAAAGTGTGAGTGGGTATGAGTAGAACCAATCACACCTTCAGCTACATGCGAGGTAGCCGGAGTAGTTGAAGTGTTGGAAGTACTAGGACGGGGTAGTTCAGGTAGAAAATCATACAGTGTTCCCATTTGCGAATAAACAAGATCAAGATATTGGGCACGACTTATAGCCTGCTCCTCCGTAACAACACCACCCATGGCAATGTCTTTACCAATTTCATTCACGAGGATTTCGTGAACCATTCGGCCAGTAACTTATCAGGGAGTTCAAGTTTGATGAGACGTCGTCTTCGTCTCCACTCATGTATATGATCCGAGATGTGAGTACCTTTAGTTTGTTTAAACTAAGTCAAAATCTCAGTCCCACTATCATAACAGATCGACAACTGGTAATGTGTAAGAAAATCCATAGCCAGGGTGTTAAAATCGGAGAAGAAACCTTGTGGAAATTCAATATACCATTTCGCAGCGGAACCAGTAAGAGTTCTTTGAAAAAGACGTAGGTGAATGGAGTCATCCATCAAAGAGTTGGATGAACACCACAGATGAAAAGTCATCACATGATTATTTGGATCCTCCCCTGCCTTGCCATCGAATTTCGGAATATCCGACGGAAGCTTGGCAGGAATAGCGGCCATTGGGGGGAGTGACGAATAGGATCATTCAGAATCCTAGACAAATCTAGCAAGTCCAAAGTAGCAAGAAAAGGTAACTGTCGGTTTACTTGTGGGTACTGATGGCTTTGGGGTGGAAGCCCTATTGGCAAACCAGTAGGACCATAAGCAGACTGTCCGTAGAGGGAAGACCCTGGATGATTCGGTGGTGGCCGAATAGGATAGGAACCCCAAGGATTGTAACCTTGAGTTTGATTAGGGATCTGAGGTTGAGTAGTTTGACCCGAACCCCAAATAAGATTGGTTATACCTGGATACGGTTGGCCTATAGTAGGGACAGTTTGCTTCCCCCCATCATTTTGAGGAAAGTTTTGTAGAAGCTGATTCAAATACTGGGCCAATTCAGGAGGTATATTTTGTCCAAAAGGTGAGGTTGGTCCCCCTATCATAGGTATAGTTCCACCCGGAAGGTGTGTGCCAACCGTAGGTTGTGTAGTAACTGTGTTATGTGCGGGAAAAGGAAAAGGAATCGTACCACCCTGTCCACCAACAGGAATCTGCAGGTTTGTTGCAACAGTCGGGATAGTGCCACTGGGATTAGGATTGCCAGAAGGAAAAGGTGGGAGTGTCGGAATAAAATGAGGAACATCATACCTAGGAAAAGGAGGACCACCTGGAGAACCGGCTGGGGTTTGCGGAGGTGTTGGATTGGAAGCATTCAACAAAGCATTCAACGCATGGTAACTAGGAGGTAAATTTGGGTTAACCTCAGGCATTCACTGGGTATTGATAGGAGCAAGAGTAGTTGTAGGAACCTTGGTTTGGAAACTCATGGTATTCGCGAGATGGGCCATCTCAAGAGGGAGAACAAAGCGATAAGTGGTAGTCTCTGGTGTAGTTTCTATCTCAGGAGACACCGGAGGGTTGATTTTGTAAACGGTAGGTGCCTCAGTACCAAAAAGGACTCCTTGGAAAGTACCTGACCAAAAGGGGTCTTGGACTACTACACCATGAGAAGGCCCAACGGTTGATTCAGAAGATGTAACAACTATTTCTTCAGAAGAATTTAATGGCACAAAAGGTCGTTCACCACGACGAATGCGATAGTCCTCTCTAGTATTGGTAATTCAAAAATATTCTAGAGAATCAGGGTGTTCTACCCATGGAGGTGGTGTAGAAACGTCTTGGACTTCACTTTGATGAGGAGAACCTTCAGGGGTACCCTTAGGTTTCATTGTGTGCACGGGTTGTGAAGTAACAACTGGGACTTCACTCTGACAAGGAGAGCCCTCAGGTGTACTAGTAGGTAAGGGTTGAGAAACGTCTGGATGTTCCGGAGATAAACCTTGCATTCTACGTGAACGTCATGGGGGAGCAATTGTAAACAAGTGACAAGCTCCGCGAAGAAATTCCTATGGTCAACTTCGAGAAACAAACAACACCCGCTAGTAAAGAAAAGATAGGAAGCAATCACCAAGCAAACAATACCTTCTAATATCGAAGCCACTAGTTGGTGATGAAATCCAACGTCGCAACAACGAGACGAGAAGGGGCGGGGCTAAGGTGGAAAAGTTACGTTGATGACCTGCTTAACAGGCTTACGCCCTGGTGCAAGCTCCCACACATAATCGTGGGTATACCCTCCAAGGAGCCCGAGTGAGTTTGATCAACGTCAATTCCAGGTACTGTGAAGACTTTCCCCTCCACAATCACCTTGGGTAAGAACCTAGATAGACAAGCCACTAAGGTCACCACAAACAATAGTACAGCCTGGGGGAACAGTTGTCAGTCCGATCCACACGCAAGGGCAGGGTATCTAGCTCGAAATCAACTCAAAAGGCTTCCACTCATCATTGTGGGTATACCTCGTGAGTGATCCCCGTAATACGTGCAATCTCTACACCGATGTCAACAAAGCAGGGTTAGTAACTCTGCCAACACCAATGCAACCTAGTGCTTGACCCTTGTGTTAGAAGGGCTTCCCAGGACAATATGCTACAAATGGAATTTTAACACTCCCTAACTCAAGATGCTATTGTGTGTTTTGAGCTTTTGGAGAGTGTATCTTTCTTCCTACTCCAAAGCACTAGCCTAACTAAATGTTGGTGTAAAAGAGCCCTATAAAAGAGTTACTAGATACATTTTAAGATTATGCAATGTTTTTAAAGGCTGTTGTTTACTCAAAAGTAACAGAAATGAAACTCATGTGTGTATGACTCTGACCCAAATAATGTAAGAATGGAAATGAAAAATAACACTTTCCGTTCAATGAAACCTATATATGGGAGAGAGAGAAGTTTTCTAAATCAACCATGAATTATATGCAAAATTTCCTCTTCCCAATGTCAATACAAACAATCATTCATCAAATGAAAATGCAATATGTTTTCTTTTTCAAAGCTTCAACAATTCCTAAAATTTGATTTTCAATGTTTTGTAAATGACAAAAACAATTTGATGGAAGAAAACAATTGTCTTCACTTTCCAAAAAGAACTCGCACTATATCAATGAGAGAGCAGAAAATCAAATCACAAAGAATCAAACAATAACAACCCAATCAACTCTTTCAACGAAAACAAGAACAAAGAACAAACCAAATAGTCTTCTCAATGCAAACGAAAATTGTCCTTTCGAACCAACAAGCAAATGAGAAACACCAAACACTTAACTCTCAACCAATCACTGGTTCTCAGCCAATCAGACACACTCAACTCCAGAAGTTAGAGAGAATGAAATTGCCAATAAGAGCCAAGAAATGAAAGTCAAGCTACAAAGGCAAGAAAAACCTTGAAACCCTACAACTGTTCAAGCATGCAAACTAAAGCAAGAGATATATAAATCAATGATCCAATAATCCCAAAAGAGATAATTCAACTGATCTGAGCAGTTGGAAAAACCAAAACTCAATTTCAATATTTTCAAAAATCTTGCTCGTAGGCAAGCAGTGTTACACAGTGCGAGAAGATAAGATTCTCGCAGGAAACCTTGTAGCAAGGTGCAAGGTGTTCGCACTGGACCCTATGTGCAGGGTGTGAACCTGAACAGTTCTTGCAGGCTTCAGTTAAACACAGTGTGAGAACTCCTGAAAAAGACAAAAAATTTTGAAAATGAAGTAAAATTCAAACAGGCTTCTGAACCCAGTAAGTCTATCAGGATATCCTGAAGACTCAGAGACTGACAAGACAGGAGAAAAATGAATCTAGAGAAAATGGCCACAGAAAAACTCAAAAAACCAT
>ML777301.1:833877-847891 GCA_009831015.1 Picea engelmannii | reverse complement strand
TATGCAACCTCTTTTGAATGTGAAGAGGGGCTCTTTAGGGCACAATTAGGTCTTTGACCAGCCCCCCCACGCAGATTGAGCTCTGATTTGGTGTCAAATCGACTTGGGAGCCGATCCATTAGTGGTTGGGAGGCCGACCAGTTCCATAAATGCGCCATTTGGCAGGCGCGTGGGTTTTGCACCCCACAGCCGTGCATATGCGCTCCAGATACGAAGATGTTGCGCGCGCACGCGCATGCCCAGTGGATGTAGTGCGCCTTGTAATTTTTTGGCCATTTTGTATAGTTTTGACCCTTTTGCTATGCTGTGGGATTAATCCTTGTGCCATGAATGACTGTTTTTCTGTGCTGACGATGCGGAGTTCTTGTCGCCCTGTGCAGACGAAATTTCAGTGATAACACCCTTTACTAAAACAGGGCTTCATGTTTTGCGATTTTGCAAGCCTTGTTGTCGAGTGTTCCTATCTCTACAACTTCCAAAACCCGAATTGCCGAACTCCGATGCACTCAGCAAAGGTTGGATTCCCAACGGGCTTCTCACTTCATCGGGGTTTTAGACTTCATGACTTCATGAACCCAGATGCAAGGTTCCCATTCCTTCAACCTCCGAACCCCGAAACAGACAACAAGGTTTGACTCCGTCGACTTACGAAGACACACTACCTATCACCCTTGCGGTCCCCACCTGATAGATGTGCCACGCATTCACACGAGCTCTCGTCTTTCCCCACTTTGAAACTCTAACAGTTGAAACTGACTCCTCTCAAACCCCAAGCTCCTGATGTGCCGAAATCTAGAATTCCATGTCGATTCCTATCGCAACTCGCGACTTCGAGATTTTCATTCCACTGCACTCAACTACTGGTCGTCAGGATCCCCGAAATGATGAAATGATCTGACAGCTTGTGCAAAGAATGATCAACGGTCCACGTTGATTCTTACCTCCCAAAGGATGGATTCATCCAACACTTATCCTTCTTGCAGCTTCACTGGAATCCCATAGTCCTTGCGGTTTCATGAATTCTCCACAGAGAATTCTAACTGCTCGTTTCTCCTGGACAACTTCCACGAAATGAACCAGTGTTCTTCTATGGGAACTTAACTTCTGCTAGATGAATTCGAACCTTGTCTCCCTTTGAAGTAGTTCAACTTTCATCCTCCTTTGAAATGCTCAAAGGTGTTAACTCTCCTGAGATTTCTCCAGCAACTTCAAGCCTCGAAAGAACTCCTACACACACTCCTTGCGGCAACCTTTCGAATACTTTTTGGTATTCGACCTCTCGAATCTGTGCACTCTCTGCAACAACAGTCCTCAAAACCCTTCCCTTAGTTGATAAATCCTAAGATTTCAACCATCCTGCACACACCTTGCACAACTTTTGTGCCTCACTTGCACTTCTATTGAAATGAGAACAACGATATCCCTCCTGAGCTTTCAGAGATAAACTTTGAATCTTCGTCAATGCACTCCTGGTGGACGTTTCACTGCACTCCTTGCAGGAACTTTTCTCACTCAAGATGAGAAACAATTGAAACTCATTCTCTCTCTCTCAAAATTCAAACATTCAACATGAAATCATACATACACACAGTATTCAAGCAAATGCATAACCAGAGTGAATAAACAACTGTAAGTATACCATTCACCATGTAGAGATAGAAAACATCATACCAACATGAAATCTGATTCAAAAGTTCATATATTAATTCAAAGCTCCTGTACATGGACTTATTCTCTACAACTCTCTCTCTTTTCTTCTCTATTCTAATGTGTTAATGATAATGCTACAATGATACAAGAATGAGGGTGTCTATATCCGTTTTCCCTCCTACTCTCTAAACTTTCTAATCATATTAATTCAAACCGACCTAATTTCATTAATTGGCTTAAATGCCTTAATACAAAAGACAGACGGGAGGATTTCCCTAGGAATGTTTACAATCTCCAAAGTATAAATGTGAGTACATTCCTCTTAACTATTACATTAATGAATTTGTTTCAAAATTCAAAACGGGTCTTTATGAAAACGTGCTATTTTCTTCCTCCGCGTGTCCAACTATTTCTTTGGCTTAGTCACGTGCTTTGGGATTTGTACGATGCTCCTGCATCATACTCCCTCGCTTGAAAATTTTCATGAACTCTTGTTCATGAGCTCTTGCATGGTCTGTCCATGCTTCTGAATTTTTGCTTCATCTTCCCAGCTGGCATCTTCAACTGAATGTCCCTTCCATTTGAACAAGTATTCAAAATACTCTTTCCTCCTGGTCTTCTTTCTAATCCGCTTGTCAATTATGCTTTCCATCTGTGGATTTTCAGCTACATGCATTTGTTTAGTACATTGAACCTCTATCCATTCATCCTCTGCTCCTTCTTCTCCATCTCTGTAAGGGTACAAATCCACAATGTTGAATATCGGTGAAATTCTGATCCCATTGGGTAATTCAATCTCATATGTGTTTGCCCCAAATTTATTCAAGACCTTGCATGGCCCAATCTTTTTTATTTTCAATTTGTTATATGTTCCCCTTGGGAACCTTTCCTTCCTCAGATGTGCAAGAATCAGATCACCAACTTCAAATTGAATTTATCGCTTGTGTTGATCTTCTCTGCATTTGTATTCTTGGTTTGAACTCTACAATTGCTCCTTGACTTGGCTGTGAAGCTCCTTCATTGCTTCTGGAAAATTCTCTGCGCTAACACTCCTGAGTTCTTTTTGTTCCAAATTTCTCAATTCAGAAACTCCCCTTGGTTGCATTCCATATACAATTTGGAATGGACTCTGCCCTGTGCTTCTATTGATTGAATCATTGTAAGCCAATTCCGCCTGTGGCAGAATGTGATCCCACTGACTGTGTTGTTCAGTCACTGACTGTGTTGTGGTCTCACCTCTTTATCCTTAATTGGAAAAAACATGTGAGTTCTCCCATTCTTCTCTAGGGTGTATGTGTTCTTCCTCCCATCATGAACTACATTTGTATCATATTCCCACGGTCTACCCAACAATAGATGACAAACATCCATGGGAATGACATCACACAATATTTCATCCTTATATCCCCCTATTTTAAATTCAACTAAACATTGTTTAGTGACATTTACCTGATGTCCTTTTTGTAGCCATGAAACTTTCTATGGGTTTGGATGTACAATAGTCTCCAGCTCCAGTTTTTCTACCATCTCTATAGAAACGAGATTGTCTGTGCTACCACTGTCCACTATGACTTTGCATACCCTATCTTTGGTTTTGCAAGCAGTCTGAAACAGACTGTTCCTTTGGGCTGGGTTCTCTGCCTCCTTTTTTGGCTTCAAGATAACTTTCCTCATCATCAAGGATATTCCACCCTCAGCATCATCTGCATCAAAATTTCATCTTTGTGCTTCGACAATGTGAGTTTCACCACCTTCTTTATTTCTGTCTGGACATTCATAAGATTTATGTTCATTTTTCCCATAGAAAAAACATTTCACTTCACCTCCTCAGCCTCTTCCTCTTCCTCTAGCTCAAGGAAAAGTATTTCTATCAGCATATTGCCCTCTCTGTGAGCTTCCTCCTCTCTCACGCTGAGTTTGAGGTTTCTTCCCCTCTTCTTGAGGTCTCTGAGTTCTATCATGGGAAACTCCTTTGCCTCTAGCTTGACTTCTGCCTTGGCCTCTTTGACCTTGCTTTTGGCTCAGCTTCTCTTCAGCTTTCAGAGCCATCTGATAAGCATCTTCTACTATCTGAATGATCATCATGCTCATCTCATCTTGGATGTCATATCTTAGACCATTCATGTACCTGGAAACCTTTTCATCATCGCTCTCCTGATGACCCGCTCTGATGTTTAGCTTGTAGAATTCTTTAGTGTACTCCTTCACTGACATCAGCTTCTGTCTCAAATTCTGCATCCTTCGAAACAGAGTAATTTGATAATCCTTGGGGATGAATTTGGCTTTCATTTTCACAACCATTCTATCCCAACTTTTGATTTTCTTCTTTCCTTTGCAACGTCTGTCAGCTTGCAGTTCATCCCACCATAATGTTGCATACCCTTTAAGCCTTGTAACAACATGTTTGACTTTTCTATCTTCCTCAACATCCTCATAGTCAAAGTATTTATCTAGAGCTCTAATCTAGTCTAGAATCTCTTCAACATCTAGGTTTCCATCATACATGGGAATTTCCATTTTTTCCCTGGCACCTATCCTTGCGACAACCCTGAATAAGCGTTCGTCTATAGCATCTTCGATTGTGAATTCTTCTCCATGTCCAGCTTCATTTTCACTGCCAGCCTCATTGATATCCCCAGTGTTGACTGTGCGCCTCTGTGTTGTCTCCATGGCATCAAGCCTGGCATGTAATTCACGCATTTCCCTTTCCACTGCTGAATCAAGAATTGGTATATCTCTTCTTCTCGGCGGCATGGCTGAGAAATGTTCCTATTTTCTCTGCTACAGAAAGAAAAGAACTTTTCTAGGCTCTGATACCAAACTTGTTGCAGAACCCTAAACCCTCATGTCCAAGGTCTGCACAGGATCATTCTAATCTTCTCTTGAGTCTAATTTACTCTTTGATTTCCCCTCAGGGAAGATCCCATACACTCACGGTGTATCCACAGTTCCTTATCAATTGGGCCTACATGAAAAAACACTAGGCCCCAACCCAAATCTCCTTAATCACAATAGATTCGTTCCCTTTACTAAACCGGGCCTTCAGGTTTCGCGATTTCGCAATCCCTGTTCTTGAGGGTTCCTATCTCTACAACTTCCGAAACCCGAATTTCCGAACTCCGATGCACTCAACAAAGGTTGGCTTCCCAATGGGCTTCTCACTTCATCAGGGTTTCAGACTTCACGACTTCGTGAACCTAGATGCAAGGGTCCCAGTCCCTCAACCTCCAAACCCTGAAACAGTCAACAAGGTTTGACTCCGTCGATTTACAAAGACACGCCACCTGTCACCCTTGCAATCCCCACCTGATAGATGTGACACGCATTCACACGAGCTCTCAGATATCGCCACTTCACAACTCTGGTAGTTGAAACTGACTCCTCTCAAGCCCTGAGCTCCTGAAGTGCCGAAATCCTGAATTCCATGCCGATTCCTATCGCAACTCACAACTTCGGGACTTTCGTTCCACTGCACTCAACTCCTGGTCGTCAGGATACCCAAAATGATGAAATGATATGACGACTTGTTAAAATCACGATCAACATGGATCTTACATCCCAAAGGATGGATTTATCCAACACTTATCCTTCTTGCAGCTTCACTGGAATCCCATGGTCCTTGCGGTTTCGTGAATTCTCCACAGAGAATTCTGACCGCTTGTTGCTCCTGGACAAATTCCGCAAAATGAACCAATGTTCTTCTATGGGAACTTAACTTCTGCTAGATGACTTCGACCCTCATCTCCCTTTGAAGTAGTTCAACCTTCGTCCTCCTTTGAAATGTTCAAAGGTGTTAACTCTCCTGAGCTTTCTCCAACAACTTCAAGCCTCGAAAGAACTCCTGCACGCACTCCTTGTGGAAACCTTTCGAATACTTCTGGGTATTCAACCTCTCAACTCTGTACACTCTCTGCAACAACAGTCCTCAAAACCCTTCCTTTACCTGATAAGTCCTAAGATTTCAACTAGCCCGCGCACACCTTGCATGGCTTCTGTGCCTCACTTGCACTTCTCTTGAAATGAGAACAACAGTATCCCTCCTGAGCTTTCAGAGATAAACTCTGAACCTTTGTCAACGCACTCCTTGCAGATGTTTCACTGCACTCCTTGCAGGAAATTTTCTCACTCAGGATGAGAAACAATTGAAACTCATTCTCTCTCTCTCAGAATTCAAACATTCAACATGAAATCACACATACACACATAATTCAAGCAAATGCATAACCAGAGAGAATAAACAATTGTAAGCATACCATTCACCATGTAAAGACAGAAAACATCATACCACCATGAAATATGATTCAAAGCTTCACATATTAATTCAAAGCTCCTGTACATGGACTTCTTCTCTACAACTCTCTCTCTTTTCTTCTCTATGCTAATGTGTTAATGATAATGTTACAATGATACAAGAATGAGGGTGTCTATATCTGTTTTCCCTCCTACTCTCTAAACTATCTAATCATATTAATTCAAACCTACCTACTTTCATTAACTGGCTTAAATGCCTTAATACAAAAGACAGATGAGAGGATTTCCCCAGGTCTATTTACAATCTCCAAAGTATAAATGCGAGTACATTCCTCTTAACTATTACATTAATGACTTTGTTTCAAAATTCAAAATGGGTCTTTATGAAAACGTGCTCTTTTCTTCCTCCGCGCATCCAACTATTTCTTTGGCTTAGTCATGCGCTTTGGGATTTTCACGATGCTCCTGCATCACTTGACCGCTGACTGGGAATTTAGGCCACACAAGACCCTGATGAAAGAGGCAAGAAGGGAAGGTGTAGTGGGCAGAGGGAAGAACATGCTTGCAAAGAGTGCAGAGACGGGAAGTGAATCTCGGGGATTCAAGGAAGAATGGAAAAACTAAACATTTTGGAAACATGAAATAGCAGAGAAGGTTATGATACAAGCTGATAACCGAGGCTAGTCCTCCTTGCTTGGTATCGTATAAACCATTGCTAGGATCCTACGGGAAGAGGAGAGTAACCTCTGTCCCTATTGTGGCTAAGAGAGAATAAAAGTTTGTGTTGTAGAGAATCATGGTCTAGCTCGGGGGTGGCTAGTGGTAAATCCGTTTGGAGTGATTAAGATTACAGCTTGGTAGAAGCATGAAACCCTTCTAGTAGTCGCTTCACATTGTATGATTCTAATAAGTCTTTTCTCGACCTTAATAGTTGAGTTAGAATGATGAATGATTTCTCGGTTTTTACATATATATATATGCATGTATGACCATCTATGTGTGAAATGACTATGTTATGCGTATGCTTCCATCTCCTTGGGAACTCATACTTCCCACTGATAAATTGTATGCCCAATTTCACTCCGAAGGGCTTCCCGGGCATAAGTCGTAAAATGGTCGAGATAGGAAATATCGTGTAGACCTGAAACCATCGGTATGAAGAGAATACTCTCCCATGACCTCGTTCCATGTTAATTTCTAGACCCAAGTCCCTAACTCGTTGTACAATCAATGTCCTCTCTACTATGACTTCTTAACAATCTTGACAACTTCAACTAACATAAATCCTCTCACCATCCAATCACTAAGCCTATAGCTCTTTTGATCATTTCAGCATATGCAATTGTACTAATTGAAAGAATATGAAAAGCAAGAAAATATTGAATGAGACTAAGAAAGTGGAAGAAATGAATAAAAATTGATAATAATAATATTTACATAATCATGTAAAAAAAAATACTACAATCATGATAAYAAYCATAGAAGTGTTAATGATACTTAATTGGGAAGATTAAARCCAAAATYCCAAAGCATAATTAAGTACATGATGCTTAGTATAAACACTATATTTTAAGGTATATATAAAAGTGGTTATAGACTTAGGATCAGAGTGAGTCAAACGACAAAGTGTCATACAAAACTTTCTTAGATAAAAATTATATATTTTGAAAG
The DNA here is from genome assembly GCA_009831015.1 of Picea engelmannii. Lineage (NCBI taxonomy): Eukaryota > Viridiplantae > Streptophyta > Pinopsida > Pinales > Pinaceae > Picea > Picea engelmannii. The sequence goes on along the minus strand of ML777301.1, from coordinate 840,319 downwards.
TTAATTCAATTTCATACATTTCCTCTTCATACATCATACGAAAGTTAGTTGTGAAAGTACTTGGACTAATACCTATCAGTCACTAGATTGTTGTTTTCTCATATATGCATTGATAGTAATGTCTCTTGAAAAACATTATTAGGTTTCACTCACACAACATGCTTAATTAGCAACTCCATATCTTSTTTYGACATAATCTTTAAATCTTTTCCCAAAAATTYCATGTTGGAATCCTTCCYCTTGATAATTTTCTCATAAAGTTACCATATATAAGAAATCATTTCTTTCTCATTTATCTCTCTTGCATGAAAGGGTTGTGTATGATATATAACTTGATCATTGAACAACTTGTTATGACCCATGAATTGTAATGTAATAACACTACAACAAAATAGGCCATTAGCGCCTAGTTTAGCGTCGGAATTTAATGCATTTGAGGGCATGAATTGGGTCGATGGGATGGCACAAAACCCGACACTAAATGACATGTTCACCTAGGCGTCGGATTTAGCACCCAGTTTATCTCCCTCTTTAGCGCCGGGTTTTTCTCCCTCTTTAATGCCTAGTTTTGCTCCATTTTTAGCGCCCAGTTTTGCTCCTTATTTAGCGCCCAATTTTGCTCCCGATTTAGTGCCTAAACTGAGATATATCTCTCTAAATAACACCTAAAATAGCTCCTGGTTTAGCTCCTATTTTAGCGCCTAGTTTATCTCCAGTGCAGGTGCAAGATCCCTATAGGTGAATCTAGTACCTCTGCATCCAAGAAGATAACAGAGAATCAAGATGACAAGTGCTGATAGAAGGCACTGACAAAGGTAGAATTGTATGCAATATATTACAGGACAATTTAAGCAAACCTACACAACCTAGAGTCTATTTACATTCACTTTAAAAATTGTCTAAATTTTAAATTGACTCCTTAAAGGATACTTTAACCTTTTGTCCAAGATAGAAATTGTTGAATGATATGTTTGGCAAGATTTTAAAGTTAGTATGCATCCAACAGATTTGGAAGCCCCAACCCTATCACCCTTCCCCTTTAGCCTGATTGTATGAATGCAACCTAAAATCATACTTTGAATTGAGAAAGAGACAAAAATTGTTTCCATTGCTTTGACATCTATCTATGGGCACGAACAACAATCAAACATAAGGTTGTGAATTTTAGCTTCTAAATCACCTTTTGGTTAAGCATCTACCAGAACGTTGTTTTTAGATCAAAATAAAATAAGGATATTAATATTTTATCATAATTGGGAAAAAGACTTGAGCAAGATTGTTATCTATGCTTGTGACGTAGTGATAAAGGAATCCATTCCCTTCCTCTTGATCTGTATTGCTTATATAAGTAGAGAAAAACAAACTTCCTTCTAAAGATCAGTGAACCTAAAAATATTCCTCGAGAAAGACTCAGAAGCATTATTCATCAATCTCATATGTAGTGGGAGCATTCCCTAAACCAAGTTAGTGAAAATTCATGACACCCATCTCTAATGGTAATTGTCATATCCTCTCTTTCATTCTTGGGGATCCAAACTTGATAACATCTACTCCTTAAACCATCCTTGGATAGATTATGAAGAGATGTCAGATACTAAAGTTAATGTGGGCACCATGGTCCAAATGGAGGTGGCCAAACAACTCAGTTGCATTGAAGCATGATTCAGAACATGTATGTCTTTGGCAAAGTACTAACAACAAACAACAGAATTGGTGTAAGTGACAGTGAACTCAACAAAAAAAAATCTAGAATCAAAATCAACAACAGCCAAAGAAGCAACTACAAACATAGATGATGCAGAACCCTCTAGGACAGAACCAAAACCATCAAATAGTCTAGAAGAAGACAGAACATTGTTATCTTTTGGGGCTACTCGAAAAGTGTTTTCACGTAGCTAGGAGAGCGCTAAGTCTCCTAGTCCCTTAGAGATGCTTGATGGACATATGGATGGCTCAATTTAGGTGGGATGCTTGACCATGGATAGAGTGTCCTTTACAGAGAAATGATGTTTGACTTACCCACACTTTTCTAGCAATTTAATCTTCTGGCAATTGAACCAAGAGTCACCAGTTTCAGCAATTACAACAATTTCATTTGTTAGCATGCCCTGCAACCAAGCATTTTATATCAGTGAATATCAACAATAATCCCACTGCAAATGTACCTCATAAGAACAAAGCTGACTAAAAGACAATTTTATGACTAATTTTACTTCATAATTTGGTGAGATTTTTTAAGGCCTTGCTTGGATGTGGTTGAACAACACATTGACCTTTAAGGGCTCATTTGGTGCACTTTGTAAGGGAACACATTCATGTACAAAAATATGCCGATAATTTTCCAAACATGTGGGTTTGTGTTGCACCTTCTTTGCAAGGGATTCTAAGATATACTTCATCAATGCACCCAAAACTAGGCCCATTTCCCACAGTCACCCTGTTAGGCTGCACAATTATAGCTTTCTCCTAGTTCAATATCAATGAATATCCCACTGAACTATAGTCGGTGAGAATCGACCCTACAAATAAATATTCTTTTGTAGACACAACTATTTCAACACAGAATGAAGTACTTATTGCACCCCAGTAAGTCCCTATGAAATGAGGATGAGTTTCCAAAACCTTTCCCTTAGCAGAAGAAATTATAGCCATGGGATAATCCGATGCATTTGCTAATTCCGCAAATGCATTTTTTCCCTTAGCAACCCTCATCTTTGGCCCACCTACCTACATTGGCTTCACTGCTGCGTTTAGGAATTATAATGTCATGTCCACTGCAGCTTCCAAAATTTTGGGATTGCTTAGCCTACAATTGATATAGTCCAGAGGATACCATGTCAAAAAAAATCGAGATAAACAAAAGATCAACAACTAATACTAGAAGTTCATTATTTCAAATCTAAAGCCATAATTATATTTGGAAACCCCATATCAACTTGAAAAAAAATGAAAAAACCAAGTGAAATTACTTCAATTAATACCGCACATACACAGTTAGCATGGGTAGCCAAAATACCTTGCCTAGTAGAATATACAAAGAATTATAAAATTATCAGAAGTGGAAAAATCCAAAACCTCTTATCAATTGAGAACCTCAATATATTTGAAAACTACGCAATGAAGCTCAGATAGTCTAGAAAAGGTATTTAAGATATTGAAGATAGACTAAAATTCTAATACCATCCTTGTCAACTAAACCAAATGCTTGTACACAAAATGGTCCAACTCAAGTACTGGTTAAGGTAGTAGAACTCCAATGCAAATAGAAAATGCAAAATCTCCACGGTATTGTTTAGCAAGTAAAGAACTGGATGAACCCAGATGGAAGCACATGAAAACAAATTAAGATAATCTCAAAATCAATACAACATATTTCATGCAAATACTTGAAGTGGCCATGACATCTAAATTTTGCAAATGGTCAAACAGATACAGTGAATATGAACACAAATCAATATCTTGACCGTGAAGAAAAAATGGATACACAAATCCTTTAGAAGGTCTGGGAAGTGACAATGCCAATAATACCAAAACTGCTAACACAAATCCTTGAGAAGGGCAGGGAAGTATCAATGCCAATAACACCAAAACTGCTAACGTACTGGAGTATGAGGAAGCTATAAAATCCAAATCAACAGGATTGTAGTTACTAGGCACTCATGGTAATCCTTTTGGGGTAGATGGAAAAACACCTTTCCCAAAACATTGAAAAGTACTCAGATCCTTTACTAATCACATCTTCTCCAGTTGCATTTACTACTAGATTACTGCAATTATTGAACCACATAATGGTATTAATTGAATCTGAATGACAAAATGACATAACCCACTTGACCCATATCCCAGGACCATACAAACCCGTTACATGAAATGCTCCAAATCCGAAACAAGCTACTCCTGAGAGGAATAAATGAATTCTAGCCAATCAGTAAACACACTATGCCAACTTTTATACGTAATATGCCATCATTTACACCCTAATTATTGTTATTAGTTGGTGGGATTGAATCTCCTTAGCTTATAGTTTATGTGTGATTGAATGAGACCCATTGGTTCCGAATCAATGAAATAAAATTCCAAATGAAGCCCAATGCTCCATTGAAGTCTCTAAATTGGGGATGGGCAGGAATCAACAGAACACAAGAAAAATAAATGCATACCCGGGTTCATCCAACCTTCATGTGAAGCCTAAGTTCAAAGGACATGACAATATCATAGCCTTTCGATGTACTTGTTGTGGTGTCTAAAGGACGGCTGGGAAGCCAACTCCATGCATTTTGAACTAGCATAGGTTGCAGAAAAGAAAACCTGTAACTAGTAAATTTATTATTATTATTATTATCATCGTGAAGTGGTCGAGATTTTTGGTTTTGTAAACAGTTTTTACAGTCTTTCCGTGGAAAGTAAAAGCAGTTTTTTCTGGATACTGTGCATCCTCATGCAATTTAAAAGGAGTCTGCGTTTCCAACCAGTGCTACCACTGCATCTTTCAGAGCAAAGTTGGAATTCTGCTTCAGACAAAAATATTTAAATTGTCCAACTTCTTGACATAAATTATCCATCTTCTTCATCGACAAAATCTTTAAATTTTTTGACTTCTTGATAGAAATTTTATGTCTTCTTGACAGAAGTCCTAAAGCTACATTGGCAAGGAAAGGAAGAGGAGGATACCTTTACAGCCAGTGCTAGGATGGTTTAACTTTTGTTTGATTGAAACATTTGTGCGGATAAAGACTCGAACCACTGACCTGTCATTTAGTGAAGCTTTTAGAAATTTTGACCGAAAAGGCAGTTGCTCAAGCTTCGCTACACGGACCCACCACCTAACCTATGAAATATCAGACTTGGTAACTATGTAGAATAACCAGTTTGTGAGTGAAATATTACAAATGGAACAAGCAACAAATGTCAGTGTTATGTTGTTTCTGCTTATCAAAAATGGAAACACCAATATCACATGCCTGCCAAGTGGTGAGGAAAACATGCTCTGAAGTTGTATCTATAACTTGAATTTGCAATGCCCAACAAGCCTCGACACAACCAATTTGTTTACATGAACATGCTTGAACCCAATGCTCGAACCCTAGTATTTTGTACAACAAATTTTAACAGGATGGAACACCAGTTTTCTATATAGGAACAAGCACCCACTGAAGGGGAGTGAACCTCTAATGTTGACAGGTTGGAACATTAGTTTTATGTACAAGAACAAGCACATGGAATGATATCTCTATCCATGTTCTTACATTTTCCTTCTCTATCATCAGAATCCTCTGATTTCTTCTGCAACCCATGATTGTTGTCATCTCTCTTGGAACCCTTTGAATTACCTTGAGTGAAAATAGAGACCAAAGGTACTTCCACGACCTTTAATTTCACAGTGAATGATCTATTCTTCTTGGGCACAACATGGTCCATAGAAATACTAGTCCCAACATATTCAACACAAGGAGACTGCAAATCCATACCAAGTTTAGTTGACTTTCTGAATCCTAGCAAAGATATCTTCCACTTAGTGAGCAAMTTGGGGAATTGGATCTTAACTCCAGGGAYRTTAGAAGACTGTGGAAAGGAAATATCGATATCAATATCATCCARTGGTGTTGTAGTAAATTGGAGGAGAAGCAACTGGCCATGGTAAAATAAGTTACCTACAGGAGAAATCCAAAAGAACACATCGGCCTGGACAGTGGCATTGAGAAGAAGAAGAATGGAACGATTTTGCCAACAAATGCAGCTACTCTGAAAACTCCGAAGAGAAGTCACAAGTTTGAAATCAAGATTTTGGATGAAGTATTTTCAAAATGCACAATTCTAACTCCATCATATTGATAAATATCTTGAATGAATTCTGCTAGTAAATATAAAATTGTAACTCATTCGTTATTGATGGTTATTCATTCGTTATTGATAGTTATTCATTCATTATATCATATTTACATGGACATGAATTAGATCATACACTTACTTGTAAGTGTATGATATCATAGAAACTGAAAAGAAGAAGAGCACACAATTTTTATTATGGTAATATTCATGAATCTTACATACAAGCCAATCCTGTGATTCTTAATACTATTCCATCCATCCCACCTGCTCTCTCGACCCACTGGGATGCAGGGGATTAAACTAAATCTATGGATGGAAGAGTAGCAATTGCCCCAGCGGGATGCAGGGGATTAAACTAAATCTATGGATGGAAGAGTAACAAGCAATCAATCACAATGAATATAAAATGCGGTGAGGCGGTGCAGAGAAGTACTTTGAAAACCTTGTACTATTGAGGCAGTAAAATGGAGCCCTGACATACATGGATCGATCTGTTTGATGGTGTTCTCATGGTGGTGGAGACGGTGGCCACAATTTTTAATGTCGCCACAATTTTTAAATCCCTTGCATATACAGATTGATTGGTTTGATGGTGTTGTCAAGGTGGTGGAGA
>ML777301.1:774548-832736 GCA_009831015.1 Picea engelmannii | reverse complement strand
CCCAACTTTCTTTTGCAGAATGATTTCACTTGTCCTGAATCCATGTAGGCATAACAGTCTCACTCTCACCACCTCCTTCATCTCGTTGCATTCCACTTCCCCCTTTCCCCCATTCCCTATCTAATCCAAACTATGCCGAAGTTGTTTTACAGAAATTGAAACTAATTACACCCAGTAATATCTAATTTTTCCGTATTTGGAAAATCCAATAGAGGAATTCGTTAACTCTCCATAAATTGAAAAGAAAACAAAAGAAATCTTTGCTCACTTGGTAACAAATTGCCTTTTTTTTTTTTTAACTGGGTGAACCAAAGTTTGTATTTGCCTCATAACCCAAAATTCAAGCAAATTAAAGCATAAATACTGAAATATATCAAATGGGAGGGAGAATTCGTTATCAGTAATTCCCATATCTGTAGAAATCGGGTGAATGGAGGTTGCGGTTGGAAATTTCATGGACAAAATTTATTTTTTTATCCCTTTCCCTCATAAAAGCCTGTGCTAACCCTATCAATGATTTTTTTTTTAAATAAATTAGGGGATAATAATAAAATTATAAAAAAACCAATACAATACAAAAAATCCTAGAGGTGGACCTTCCACTTCACTTTCTCCCTCGGCTTCCTCAATCTGAATATCGCGTGGATCATCTTCATCTGGTACTTCTTCCTATACATGGTATCATGACAACAGTTATTTCACTGTTTGTCTATTCCATTGTTGTTCCTCTGTTATGAGTTAGACTTCTAGTTCCTTAATGAATATCACCCCTCTTATTTTCTTAAGTGTTGCATCTATGTTGGGGTTCTCATGTTCAAATGAGAAAGTAACTATAAAGTTATGTTGTAGTACTATCTAGCTCGTAGTTCCTCTACACAGTTCTTGGTCTGTATACCAGTTTGTTGGGATACCCTCTAATGTGTGTACAAAATGATGAGGCCATTGCTCTAGGGGTGTTATTTTCCAAAACACTCTGCACTTATCCAAGTGTTCCTTTGGTGCCCCCTGTCCATCATATTTATGTTGTTGGTTTCTTCTTTGTTCTGCACCAAACCTAATGTGTAGTAACACCTTACATTACTTCTAGTACTTGATTGTTTTCTTATGTGCTCCCCACCATCTTGCGGGTGTGACCTTGAGTGCTATATCTAGCACTAAGAGTCTCTGATTTTCTAACACTTCATATTTGTAACGTGTCAAGAATTCTTCTATATCATTCACCCCATGGAAGTTGGGTGGCTCCCTTATCTCCATACCTACCCATCTTACTATGCGGTCTATTCTTGTGCATCTTCTTGTGGAAACTTCATGTAGCCTCTGTTGCCAGTTCTCTAAACCTATATCTGAGTCTGACGCTCATGAGGTGATGCTCCACCAACTGAGTATCCCATCTGCAGTTGGGTTTACGTAATCTTCATCTAGTGTAGTTGTTCTGTACAACTGGCCAATTTCCTCCAAGTTCAAGCAAGTAGGCTCTATGAACCTTTCCCCTTCTGATGAGTCTAATGACGCAATGACCCTATATTCTGTTGAATCGAAGGTCATTTTCTGTGTCTTTAAGTTGATTATGGCCTGGTTATCAAATTCTTAATCCAAGACAATCAATGATGGGTAAGGTGTTCTATCATCCACTATCTCTATTACTTCGAAGTCAGCTTTAGTGCGCACTCCATCCATATCTACTATTACTCCTTTCAGCCTCCCTATTGGAAGAACTTTGTGTTGATTTGCCAGTTTCAACTCAACGGGTGAATATCCTAACATGGGCTCTCCCATACATTGCCATGTCTTCTTAGGTAATACATTGACTTCGGATCCTCGATCTAGTATGATATCTCCCATGTTGAAATCTCCAATGTTGGCATTCGGCCTAAACTCCCTACTTGTTCTTCTCCTTATATGTAGGTGGTTGACTTTTTTCTGTTCTAACTTTCCTTCTGTATCTACGCTACATCTTTCTAGCATATTTTGCAATACTTTGAGAGAGGATGGATCATTTAGTAATTTTATGCATCATTGAAAAAATCCTTCGATTTTAATTACTTGTCCTAGGGGATGCATTTCTTTGGTATGATCGAATGATGGTGGCATATCGTACTCTAGTACTTCCTTATTATGTTGCACTGTTGAGGTTGATGTTGTGTCAGGATTCATAAATTCTTGTCTCACTTTCTTAAATATATTCTTCTCATTCTGTATGTCAAATTGCTTCCTTGATTCGACATTTTTCTTCACCCAATGATGTTGTACTGGCTCTTGTCGTACTGCGTCGTTCCATGTTTTAGCTCCTCCACGTGTAACTATGTTGATGTTTCTTCCTTCATCCCTCACTTCTGCTAAAATCCATTGAACATTCTAATTGTTCTGATTCCTCTTTTCCTTTATCTTCCCTAATAATGTAGGACATTCTTTTGTGTCATGATCCATTGCACGACAACACATACAAGTCGCTGGTGGAAGTGGACATTCTTTGGCATAGTGTCTTGGTTATTGATAGTTGTGACATACCACTAGTCCTCTACCTCTTCCAAAGCCTCCTCTTTCTCTTCCTCCACCTTTTTAGCCAGCTCCATCCCCTCACGGTGTGTTATACTGAGGTGTCTGGTTATACTGCGCGGTATTGTATTGGGGTTGCGTTGCATTGCACTGTGGTTGTGTTGTGTTATATGGTTGTTGCGCAGTATTATATTGCTACTGCATAGTGTAGTATGGGGTTGGTACCTTGTTAAACTGAGGTGCATCTTTCCCAGTCATCATTTCTCCCTGCACCCTATATGCATCTGATGTCATCTCTCTCATCAACTCTATCATTCTACAGTCTTTGTCATCATGGCCTACTGACTTGTAAAAGTTGCAATATGAGCTCTTTAGGACTGTCTAGTACTTCTAAATTATTAGGAAGTGATATGGATCATGGCCTTGTTTCTTACATATTTTGCACCATATTCCTCTTGTTGGTAATGGATTTGGAATTCATGCTGCCATGTACTACGCAAATGTTGGAAATTCGTTCTTATAGTGTCTTTCTGTCGTGCATGTGGTACACCAAACTACTTCTCGTTTGTCCTTACTTTTGTTCTAATTTAGCTGGAATGTTAAGTTCTACAGATCCTCCTTCAACTCTTTGATGGTTGGATCTATCTTCTGATATTGGTTTTCTTCCAGTTGTAGGGCTTCCTACAGAGCCTCTGCCTATGTATGAAACTTATGTTGTCACATTGGATATTTTAAGTGTGGTAATAGTGAATTGATGAACAGGTGCCTATGCTCCATATATGTCATGAGATATTTCAACTTTCCTTTCAATCACTTGAATCTCTAGTCAACCTCCCATACAGATTCTCCTTGTTTCTTTCAGATTTCTATCTTCGCATTCATGTATTGGTCCTATGAACTTGGCTTCTGAAATTCATTTATCAACAACTTATTGATATTTGCAATCATTCTGGTTATCCCTGGTGCATTATTTGTGGCTAAAGTCATATACCAATCTAGTGTGCGATCCCTTAGTGTGATCGTTAGTTGTGCAAGTTTAGTGTCCTCGTCTGTGATCTATTTTTCTTCCCAGATCTTTTCACAAATAAATAGGTTCTTCTCCGGGTCCTCCAACACTTCTCCTTTGAATTCTGGTAACCTGATGGTGGGATCGTGTCTTGCCATCCTGAATGTTGAACTACTACCTTTGTGCCATGTAGATACTTGACTAATGCTTCCTGAACTGGCTGCCCCAATTGTTGTTCCTTATGTAGATGTACTTCTTGCTCTCTTCCTTCTTCTGAAATTCGGTTGCCTAAACGGTGGTGGTCTCTTTGGTGTGTTAGTCATGCATGGGTTTATGGGTTCCACACTGACATTAATATGGATAGGATTTTTTCCTTCTCCTCCCACTATTGGACCTCTTGTCTTCCTCTCATATGTTGCACATAGGATTTCCTCAATCTGCTCCACAGCCCGGAGATCCTCTACCTCCTCTTCATCACTTGGCAAGCCTTCCCTCACGGATACGGCTCTCTTCTTGGTGTTCACCTTGTATTGGTAGGGTACTCCACTGTGCATGCTTCCAGTTGTCACCATGATCCGCTTGATCTGGTCATCGTCCATCATGATTGGGTCCAAGGCTTCCTCCTTCTTTCCTTTATCCCTTTCTCCTTCCATTTCTCCTTTTTCTGTCAATGCTTCCCCCCTCCCCCCATGCACACAGGGAAGTTTAACTTTCTAATTCCATTGTCATTACACCTTTGTTATAGAGAAATATTGTGACACCCTGTTTCCCCCAGTTTGTAAATATAACTATAAATGGCCAAAACACTATGGAAAACTTTATATGTGTGAATATTGATTCGATGGAACTTTGCTTGAAAGGTAGACAAATATGAACCTAATTTTTTACTAAGAAAATGGACAAGTGTTGCGTGACTAATGGAAGGGGGGTGTACCTAGAAAGACCACGAATTCTATGAAAGAAATGGTGAAGGGGACCAGGAATGGTTGCATTAACCTTCACCAAACTAGTACATTACTAGATTTAATTGCTTAGGAACATAACCGTCCTCTGACCCAAAAATGAATTACAGTCAGGTTGGTGGGTGGGAAGACCTCCTCAAGATTTAATGAGGGATGGGGTGTGTAAGAACTCATCTGTAAGGCTTCCATACTTGACCGTTGACTGGGAATTCGGTCCACACGCGGCCCTGCTGAAAGAGGCGAGAAGAGAAGGTGTTGTGGGCAGAGGGAAGAACACGCTTGCGAAGAGTGCAGAGACGGGAAGTGAATCTTGGGGATTCAAGGAAGAATGGAAAAACTAAGTGTTTTGGATAAGGGAAATGGAAGAGAAGGTTATGATACAAGCTGATAAACGAGGCTAGTCCTCCTTGCTTGGTATCGTATAAACCATTGCCAGGGTCCTGCGGGAAGAGGAGAGTAACCTCTGTCCCTATTGTGGCTGAGTGAGAAGAAAAGGATGTGTTGTAGAGCATCGTGGTCTAGCTCGGGGGTGGCTAGTGGTAAATTATTTTGGAGTGACTGAGCCTACGGTTGGGTGGAAATGGGCACCCCTTACAGTAGTCACTTCACATTGTCTGATTCTGATAAGTCTTTTCTCGGCCTTAATTGTTGAGTTAGAATGATGAATGATTTATCGGTTTTTACATCTCTCTATATATATATATATATATATATATATATATATATATATATATGTATGTATGTATGTATGTATGACCATCTCCACTTCGGAGGGCTTCCCGGGCATAAGTCGTACAATGGTCGAGATAGGAAATATCATGTAGACCTGAAACCAACGGTATGAAGAGAATAATCTCCTCTTACCCTGTGCCATGTAAATTTCCAGACCCAAGTCCCTAACCCATTCAGGGTGAGAACTCAGGAAAATAGTGATAGGAAAATATCGAACGGGAAATTTTTTCCTTATCCGAAAGACAAACAGACGAGATTCGTCCGGAAGGAGCCAAGGGTTGTCATGGTCGTTGGATATGGGAAAGAGTGTATGATTTAACCCATTCTAATGCTCAGATACACAAGTTCCAAGTTCAGGTATCGGGAAGGTGACGGGTTCCTGCGACCAAAACCTTCGAAAACCAAAGTTGCGAAGTAACCTCAACCGTTGTATCTATGAGTTCGGAGTTCATGCACAGGGAGAGGACAGATCTTTTTCGTCGGATCTATGTGTGGAGGACCGTAGCCATGAGATCCAGAGGAAAGTGCACAAGGTATAAGCCTTTGAAAGTGCACAAGAGAGTGGACTTTTGCGAAGTCCCAAAGTTTTGAATTTAATCGGAACGGTCCAACATCAGAGGACAGCTGGCAGCAGATCCGGGAGTTCGAGGATTCAGACCTCTTAAGATTTTCAAGGAGCAGAGGAGAATACCAAAGGATCTTGGATCCACAACAATCTTAGCTATCCATCGTGAAGGGACACATGGCGAGAGATCGACATTTCTCTGACTTGCAACTCGGGAAGTCAGAGATAGGAATCGTGAGAACTCACGAAGTCTGAGTTTGCGATTTGATCGCAGCCGTTGATCAAAGAGAGGATGTGGACCATTGATTGTCCAAGGAGATATCAAGGATTGAGAGAAGGAATGTGAGCGGCCCTCCATCTTCACTAAATGGGAAGTCTCAATTCACGAAGAGTTGATCTAATTCGTTGGGTTGCGGGAGATTGTGGACCATTGATGTGACATCGGGAGTTCAGATTTCGGGATTCTGAAGAAAGGAGATGGAATAATTTCCACCTTCACGATACGCGAAGTCCCGAAGCACTTGAGGGCTGGGCCCCAAGTCATAACGAGGGGTCATATCGATGGAGGTAAAGGAACAGAGCTAGCGTTGGGATAGGCTCTTAGTTCCGGAGTTCGGGATTCGGGTGAGTTAAGGTTGGGTCGAATGTGGATACCTGACGATAGGAGACACGAAGTGCCTTTTAGTTAGGCTTGTGGTCATGGGTAGTGGTCACATGGAGGGGGGGGCTTGCGCCTAATGCTTGTTCGGGGGGGAGAACAAAAAAAATAAAATTATAGGCTTTACACTATAGAAGCTCCTTCATAAGGGTGGGTGTGTTACAAATTGGTATCAGAGCATGGTTGCAGCACTTGGTCTGTTTGGGCTCATAGACGAGTTGCGTAAAGACCACATTAAGGGGTTTAAAGGGAAATATCCTAACTTACTCCCTTCCTAAAATGTCTGGTTAAGACCTTAGTATAGAAAACAATGACAACTTACTATTGTGTGTGTATGTATTTAAGAAATGTGAATTATGTGTTAGTTATGAACTAATATAATGTTATCTAACAACAAGTGTTTTTTCTGCATTTAAGCGGTCGATCAACCAGGGGAAACTGAAATCATATAGAATGGTGACACTTCACGAAGTGGGGGATGGATCCCATATTAGAGATGAATATTCTGATGAGAGGAGGGCGGTAGAGACCCCTCTGGACCTGGCTGAGACTGTGAGGAGTCTCTTGGCCGAAATACAGAGCTGCAAGGCCGACAACAAGAGATTGATAAAAGAGCAAGAGAAGCAAATGGAAATTAATGCAGTATTGTTGTAGAGTTTATCCAACATACAAAGACAACTGTAGCATGGACGTGACACTAGGATTCTAAGTCCACCTGAGATACGAAAACATGGCCCTTTAAGTGGTTGCACTGGGAGGACTACCTCGAGAAAGGTCCAACCTGGAGACAGGGGACAAGCGTCGGACGAATCCTCTGGAAAGGAAATGGGTCACTCAGAGGGATCTTCTAGTAGTAGAATCGGTTCAAATTCTCAAAGAAAATGGAAGAAACGAAAGCATTCCAAAATTCATAATCTCAAAGAATTCAGGAAGGCCAAACCACCCTCTTTCGAAGGTGAGATTAAGAAGGGAGAGGAGGCAAAGGCCTGACTACTTGGACTAAAAATGTATTTCAGAGTCCATGACTTCTCTGAAAACTTGAAGGCACGAATATCCACTTTCAACCTGAATGGAAAGGATTCCATTTGGTGGGAAGACCTTAAGAATGTGAAAGGGATTCATGAAGAGGACCTATATTGGGAATGTTTTGAGAAATACTTCAGGAAGAAGTATCTGTCGAAAAAATATCTCGACGAGAAGACTAAAGAGTTCTATGAACTCAAGCTGGTGAAACTCACCATAGAGGAATATGTCATTAGATTCCTTGAGTTGCTAAGGTACGTACCCTACATAAAAGAGGAAAAGGAAAAGGTGCAGTGATTTATCAGTGGGCTACCTAAGGACTATCATAACAGAATTGAGTTTGACGAGCCGAAGACACTAGAAGACACTATCTGAAAGGCAAGATATTATTATGAACAACTTGGGCTTTAGACAGAACCTCGTGAAGGCTGGAAGCAGAAGAATAGTTCGGGGTTCCAAAAAAAGGGGTTTAAACCCCCAAGATTTAAAAACTATAAGAAGGATTCAAGGATGATATTTCCTTCCCGAAGTGTACGCCAACATAATTTCCCCTCCCAGAGAGGAAATAAACCTTTTGGATCAACCCTAGGAAATACGGATAACCCAAAGAAAGAACCCTTGAAATGTTGGGGTTGTGGAGGAGAAAATCTACTGAGGGACTGTCCGCATAGACAACAAAACAATAGGAGAATTTAAAACGTTCAAGAAGACACCACTGTTAATGAGGTGGCCAGGAGTATGCCACAAATTTATGCAGCCGTGGATAACAAACAAGACGACCACCAAGCTTTAGTGGTGGAGATGGAAGGTATGATCGCCAACCATCTAGTATCTATTTTAATTGACCCTAGTTCAAATTTGAGTTATGTGGCCCCTTGAGCTATTGATAACTGTAAATTACAGCCACATAAACATGCTAAGCCATGGTTGCTACAATTAGCCACTGACACCAAAAAAAAAATAGTGGAGGTCGTACCATCTTGCCCATTCACTGTGGATGGATTTCCCACCCAAGCTAAGCTTAACATACTTCCCATAGGATCGTATGACCTGCTGATTGGTATGGACTGGCTAGATGCATATAAGACTAAGTTGTATAGAATGTGTAAATGAAGAGGGAAGAAAGATAAACCTCCAAGGGATTTAGAAGCATGTATCAGTGATATGAATATCATCCCTTCAAATGAAAAAGTATTGCAGAAAGGGGTGTCCTCTATATCCAATACAGGTGTTGGGATCTGTTGAGGATGAAAGGCCAAGCCTAGATGACCACCCCATACTAAGAGAGTATATATATGTGCTTCTGATCCGGATTATTTTCGGAACGAAAAGAGAGCGAAGATATAATAAAGAAATGCACAGAGATATCGCATATATCCAATAATATAACAGAAATATGTCAGAGATGAAACCATAAACACAGAGATAGAGTAATACACAATTTCTATTAATGAAAGAAATGTACAGAGACTGTAAAAATACAGAGTGAAAGACTCGCTAGAATGGTGGCAGCTTATCTCTGAGAAGAGATGTGACGGCTACTCACATTCGCAAGAAGATGATTACAATGAGGCTCTGAAGGCCCTTTTACAATAAACAGGAATGCCAAAAGTCCTAGACATCCAAAAACCTAACCCTGGGAAATGAAGCGCCCAAAGTCATGTGGGCCCCGTTTGGGTAAGTTAGTACATCAACTTTTCGGGGTCGTAACTTTTGCATACGATCTCCATTTTAGGCGTATGATAGCTCGTTGGAAAGGTATCATCGAGGAGATTCATTTTGGGGGCTCAATCATGCAATAAGGAAGCATAGTTTTCTATGAATATCAAAAATTGAATGAACATGAAGTCAACTACGTGACCCATGATCTAGATTTGGCCACCATAGTGCATGCTTTGAAAATGTGGAGGCATTACCTCCTAGGTAGGAAATTTATACTTATGACAAACCACTGTGGATTCCAGCACCTGTTTGATCAACCAAAACTCAATGCTAGACAAGCTAGGTGGATGGCCCTCCTTACCGAGTTTGATTTTGAAATCAAACATATCAGAGGAAAGGAAAATTAGGTGGTCGATGCCCTTAGTAGAAGTATGAAAACAATTAACCTGGAAGCGATGGGAACTTGCGAGATGAATGTCAGGGAAAGAATAAAAAATTCACAAGAAACAGATGCATTATTCCAGACCGTGACCTCGTACCTACAACAAGAACCCGCAGGGCTAAAGTATGAAGGCTACCAGATGCTAGATGGAGGTTTGTTGACTTACCAAAACATGATATATATTTTGAGTTGTGATGTCTTGAAGAGGTTCATAATGGATGAATTGCACAAGAGAACATACACTGGACATCCGATCTATCAGAAGATGGTCAAGGCCACCGAGAAACAATTCTATTGGCCTGGATTGAAGAAAGACATAGCTGAATATTTAGCTAAATGTCTAGAGTGCTAGCATGTTAAAGCAGAACACCAGCACCCAGTAGGATTATTTCAACCTCTACCAATCCCAAAATGGAAATGGGAGACCATCTACATGGATTTCATCATCATATTACCAACATCGTCTAGGCAGAATTACGCCATCATGGTAGTAGTGGATAAATTGAGCAAGTCCGCACATTTTAATCCCATCAAATCGACTTGCAAGGAAATAGATATTTCCAACATATTCATAAAGGAGATATTTATAATACATGGAATGCCTAAGGAGATCGTGACTGACAAAGACACAAAATTTACTTCAAACTTTTGGAAATCCTTGATGGATGGCCTGGAGACCAAATAATTTTTTAGCACAGCTTATCATCTTCAAACTGATGGACGGATGGAAAGAGTGAACCAAATACTAGAAGACATGATAAGGATGCATGTAATGCATCAACCTAAAAAGTGGGAAGATTACCTACCACTAATGGAATTTTCCTACAACAATGGCTACCAAGAATCACTAAAGATGAGCCCTTCTGAAGCCCTCTATGGTAGGCTGTGAAACCGTCTAGTCAGTTGGAGTAATCCTGGAATAGAATTACAATTGGACCTGACTTGTTGAAATAAATGGAACAACAAGTGATTCAGATAAAGTAAAATCTGAAAATCACTCAGAATAGACAGAAAATTTATTCCGACAGAAAGAGAACCCCCAAAAAATTCAAGACAAGAGACCACGTCTATCTCAGATTTAGGCCTAGGAAGAGTTCCTTGAGGATGGGAGCTTGTGCCAAGTTGGCACCTTGGTATTGTGGACCTTTTGAAGTTCTATATAGAGTGGGACCTGTAGCCTATAGGCTAGCACTTCCTCCCACAGTAAAATCACAAAATGTTTTCCATATTTCATTGCTAAAGAAATATGTACATGATTCTAATCATATAATTGTCTGGTCTGTGATCTAAGTGGAACTAGAGGGAGAATTCCTGCCAGAACCTCAATGCATACTAGAGAGTAAGGAAACCCCACTCAGAAACTGAACCATTGCATAGGTCAAGGTCTTTATGGAAACACTTTGGCCCAGATGAGGCCACATGGGAAATGGAGGATGTCATGAGACAGGCATACCCATTTTTGTTCACTTCTATACATACATAACATGTTAATAGATAGAACATCGAGGATGATGTTCCTTTAAGGGGGAGGGAATTGTGACACCCTATTTCCCCTAGTTTGTAAATATAACTATAAATGGCCAAAAGGTTATGGAAAACTTTATATGTGTGAATATTGATTCAATGGACCTTTGTTTGAAAGGTTGATGAATGTGAACCTAATTATTTACTAAGAAAATGAACAAGTGTTCATGACTAATGGAAGGGGGGTGTAATTAGAAATACCATGAATTCTATGAAAGAGATGGTGAAGGGGACCATGAATGGTTGCGTTAAGCTTCACCAAACCAGTACATTATTGAATTTAATTGCTCAAGATGAGAACTATCCTCTGACCTAGAAATGAATTACAGTCAGGCTGGTGGGTGGGAAGACCTCCTCAAGAGTTAATGAGGGATGGGGTGTGTAAGCACTCATCCGTAAGGCTTCCAGACTTGACCGTTGACTGGGAATTCAGGCCACATGTGATCATGATGAAAGAGGCGAGAATGAAAGGTGCGGTGGGTAGAGGGAAGAACACACTTGAAAAGAGTGCAGAGATGGGAAGTGAATCTCGTGGATTCAAGGAAGAATGGAAAAACTAAGCATTTTGGAAACAGGAATAGCAGAGAAGGTTAAGATACAAGCTGATAAGTGAGTCTAGTCCTCCTTGCTTGGTATCATATAAACCATTGCTAGGATCCTGCGAGAAGAGGAGAGTAACCTCTGTCCCTATTGTGGCTAAGCAAGAATAAAAGTTTGTGTTGCAGAGAATCATGGTCTAGCTCGGGGGTGGCTAGTGGTAAATCCATTTGGAGTGATTAAGCTTATGGTTTGGTGGAAACAGGCACCCGTTCCTGTAGTTTCTTCACATTGTCTGATTCTGATAAGTCTTTTCTCGACCTTAATTGTTGAGTTAGAATGATAAATCATTTCTTCGTTTTCACATATATATATATATGCATGTATGACCATCTATCTGTGAAATGACTATGTTATGTGTATGCTTCCATCTCCTTGGCAACTCATACTTCCCACTGATAAATTGTATGCCCATTTTCACTCTGGAAGGCTTCCCAGGCATAAGTCATAAAATGGTTGAGATAGGAAATATCGTGTAGACCTGAAACCCTGGGTATGAAGAGAATACTCTCCCCTAACCCCGTGCCGTGTGAATTTCTAGACCTAAGTCCCTAACCCATTTGGGGTGAGAACTTAGAAAAATAGTGATAGGAAAATACCGAAAGGGAAAGGTTTTCCTTGTCCGAAGGACGAATAGATGAGATTCATCCTAAAGGAGCCAAGGGTTGTCATGGCCGTTGGCTATGGGAAAGAGCGTGGTAGTTAACCCCTTCTAGCCCTCAGATCCACGAGTTCTGATTTCGCGTATCGGGAAGGTCATGGGTTGGTGTGAACAAAACCTCTGAAACCCGAAGTCGCGAAGTAACCTCAACCATTGTATCTATGATTTCGGAGTTCATGTACAGGGAGAGGACAGATCCTGTTCATCATATCTATGTGTGGAGGACCATAGATGTGAGATCAAAAGGAAAGTGCATGAGGTCTAACCCTTTGAAAGTGCACAAGAGAGTGGACTTTAGTGAAGTCTTGAATTTTTGAAGTTAATCGGAACCGCCCATCATCAGAGGACAGGTGGTAGTAGATCCGGGAATTCAAGGATTCAGACCTCAGAATATTTGCAAGGAGAAGAGGTGAATACCTGAGGATCTAGGAGCCACAAAAATCCTAACCATCTGTTTTGAAGGAACACGTGGTGAGAGATCGATATTTCACTGACTCGCAACTCAGAAAGTCAAAGATAGGAATGATGAGAACTCGCGAATCTGACTTCGCGATTTGATCGCAGCCATCGATCGAAGAGAGCACGTGGATCATTGATTGTCCAAGTATATATTAGGGATCAGGAGAAGGAAGGTGAGAGACCCTCCATCTTCAATAAACATGAATTCCTGATTCGCAAAGAGTCTATCTAAGCCGTTGGGTCGTGGGAGATTGTGAACCATTGATATGACATTGGGAGTTCATATTTTTGGATTTTTAAGAAAGGATATGGATTAATTTCCACCTTTGTGATACATGAAGTCCCAAATTTCTTGAGGGTTGGGCCACGAGTCATAATGAGGGGTCATATGGATGGAGGTTAAGGAACAGAGCTAGCGCTGGGCTAGGGTCTTAGTTTGGGAGTTCGAGAGTTGGGTGAGTCAAGGTTGGCTCGAATGTGAATACCTAATAATAGGAGTCACAGAGCGTCTTTTAGTTAGGCTTGTGGTCACGGGTAGTGTTCACATGGAGGGGGGTGCTTGCACCTGGTGCTTGTTCGCTCGGGAGAACAAAAATGAAAATTTATAGGCTTTACACTATAGAAGCTCCTTCAAAAGGGTGGGTGTGTTACGAATATCTTAATAGAAGTATACAATGATCTAATGTACTTTTCCCAAGGCCCATGTAGAAACTCTTGCTATGCTGTGTTGTATAACTTCGCAGTATCTACTGCAAATTCTGTTATAAAGCCTGCTACAATGTCATCGAGTGAAAAATCTACTGCGTGGGTGAATTTGTTATTCACCTGTTGTAACTGCACGATCTGAATTGAGGTCCACTCTAATTGTTGGACCCTGTTTATTGTGTGGTTATCCTTCAACCTCAATATCCAGTCATGGAATAAGTGTGGAAAATCACAGATAAATACTTCATGCAGATCAGTAAACACATACTTCTCAAGATATTTGTGCAGTGTTACTCTAGGGATTCTGTTATCTTTCTGTACAAACTCTAGCTCCTTTGTCTTTATCTAGCTTTCGATCTCTTCTTTTGTGGGATTCCATGGTCTCAACATCCCCTTCTAGCGTTGCATTCTCTCACCTTCTTGTCATCCGATTCAATATTCTTTTGAATCACCTTCTGTCAATCGATCAGTCTTTTAACACATCTTCAACAGATCGATCATTCTTTTGACAAATCTTCAACAGATCCCATCCACTCAATCCTATGTTGGTCCAACTGCCAATGGAACCATTTGTTGGTTTCTTATGTCATTTATACCTTTAACATGATTGAACCAGGTTTAGGTCTATTAGGGATCCAACAAAGCCTCTAAAACTATCGCCCCTCTTGGTAAACTAGAAGGCAACGCAACGCATAGAGTGCACTGCACAATCTCACCCGATATAGTCTTAATGGGTGACTGCAATACTCATGAAGTGATAGTAGTCTAGGACTGAATGGGGATCTGTGACTTCTATCTAGTTATTAAAGAAATATATTGTCATTCTCATTCATGCATGTACTGTAATTCCTTCCTACATCATTCTAACATCTACTCATAGACAATAAGAGAGATATAAACATTCAATCACATAACACAGGTTTTATCGTGGTTCACCCCCTCCTGGGCTACATCCACAAAGATCTGGCTCTCAAGCTCTTTTATTATGGTAGTTCCAAAACTATAGCGTTGCATGCTTTACAACTCATTCTCATTCGGGTTGAGATCTGTTATGATAAGGACTATATCACACTAGGCTCCTCAGCCTGTGATCGAACCCTCGAGATCTACCCTCCTGACCCTCTACATCTCAACAACTTACAAGATTGGATCGCATTATAGTAGTGTTACAGACTAGTTACTCCTTCTCACACGAGTAACATCCCATAGTCCGAACCTTTCAACTCCAGACCCCTTACCTAGACCTCCTAGGTATCTATTTATATGTGTTTCTGGCTCATCAACCATTACAATGTATTACAAAAACCATAACACTAGAATTTTTAGGTCTTCCATGCATGTGTGTGTGTTGTTTTTCCTTCCAGCTGTCTCTTTCCTCTTACATGCCTTTCTTCCCAAAGTATCCTTTCTTTCTAATTCGGCCTGCTTCCAACACATATATTGGAGGTTATGACACATGTTTGTGGCATGTCTTGAAGATTTTGTAATATCATAGATATATTGAGGTCTTGACACATGGTTGAGGCATATCTTGGAAAATGGTTTGATGCATATCATGGTGATTTTGAGCACATGATTTGGAGGATTTTCTTAGAGATTTTGGCATGAGTTTTATGTGGTTATTGGGGTTGTATCAATTTTGATGATGATCATGTATCAGTATCAGTGAAAATTACATTGACAGTTTGAGTTTCTTATGTGTGATGATGATTATGTATCAGTATTAGTGATAGTTGCAATGAAAGATTGAGTTTCTCATTTATATTTCGGGGAGGTTGTGTGGCACTCGGGAAGATTGGTGTCTTAAGATAACAAGTTGGTGCTTGGATGGGATTTTCAACTTTCTTTGAGTTGGTTCTCATAAAACTAGGGGGTTGGTGCCTCCTTCTAGTTGGAGATGGATAATCTAGGGAGTTGGAGCTTCATTCATATTGGAGCCTATAAACTAGGGGGTTGGAGGCTCCTTCTAGTTGGAGCTAGAGAATCTAGGGAGTTGTATCTTCCTTCAGGTTCGAGCCTATAAATTTGGGGGTTGGAGACTCCTTCTAGTTGGTGCTGGAGAGTTTTGGAAGTTGGTGTTTTCTATGAATGTAATCTTCTGATATATAAGAAAGATTTCCATGGTTTTCTCCCATTTGGGTTTCCATGTAAAATTCTTGTGTAATGTGTATTTGTGGTTACATGTTGATGATATCTTGAATGTAATTATAAATGATAAATTGTTGATAACTTAATGTTTAAATGTTGTGGTTAAGAGTTTTTAAAAGTGCCTAAGATCGATTTACACCCCCCCCCCCCTCTTAGTATTAGTGAATATTCGAACAAGGCTACCTATCTAAGACAACATATTGTTATCTTTTAATTTATATCGTGCAATGATTTCCTCATTTCTTTGATCCTCTATGTTTTCTCAACCAATTGTGTTTTCTCTTTCATGCACTTTTCCTATGTTCTCTCTCTATGACCCTTTTCCTCTTTTTGTTGATTTCACAAACTCTCTTCTTTGTATTTACACAACTTTTCCATTGTAAGGTAATTCTTCTTACACATTGTCCCATGACAGGGTTATCTGTGTTTTCGATTGTTGAACATTATTTGTGTATATAGACTAATTCCACTGAACCATCCAAGCTAAGATTCCATTTCTAGAAGCTGCAAGCTTGATTAAACAGGAATAGATATACCGATAGATAGATTGTGAAACAATGTTTGATGTGAATTGAACCAAGAAAAAAAAAAAAAGAGAATGAGATTGTGCATTAAACAATGTTGGATTACAAAGAAAAGGATGTGAATCTTCTACGAAGTACTAGTGGCGATGTTACACTTCTCTTTTATTGCTGACACATTTTTGGAGAGATTTTATTAATTATGTAGATCTTATACTTTGTCTTGTGCTACCTAGTCTACCTTCATACTTGTATACAGGCTCTTATACTTGGTCATGTGCTACATAGTCTAACTCCATACTTTTATAGGAATAGGCATGAAATAAGGACACATCCAAAGCATGGGATATGGGGCCACTATATGGCCCATTATTCCAACAATTCTTTCTTCCTATTTTGACCAAAATCTGGTGGGAAATTTTAGTTCCATGCGAAATATGATTTCAGAAACTACAAACCATGTTCTTGAACTAATTTTGGAGCTCTGGATCTACCCAAATACTCAAAATTGCAATTTAAGCAATGCAAAATAACATTTAACAAGAGCTATTTGTGTGCCCTATTTCTAGCATGTTTCTTACCTATTTCAAGCCCTATCTTACCAGTTTCAAGCTCTATTTAAAGCCTATTTTATTAATTGACTTAAAGCATATTAAAGTTGGTCTAGTTTCAATAAATTCAGTCTTATCCTACAAGTTTTCAGCCCTATTTCAAGCTTTATCCTACCAATTTTAAGCCTTGTCATATCTTATTATTGGGACTTGAATGAGTTAATTGTGATTGCACCAAGAGTAGATAGGTGCTCTACAACCAATGGGGAGATGTTGTCACTTAATGTCACATTACATGACAACATCTAAAAAATTAAACCAAAGTGAAAACATCTAAAAAATTAAACTAAAGTAGGTGACAACATCTAAAAATTAAACTATCCTAGATACATCTTAAACTAGGAGCTATCAAACGCCAAGAGGTTGAGAGCACAAGGATCCACACCTAGGTTAATTAGATGACTGATATCAACCAGATCCTTAGTTGTACCTTCCTCAAATATGTTTATTTCTTAAAGAAACTAACTTATAGAACTCCAGTCCTTTCTTTCAAACTACCCTTTCTGAATCAATAAAACAATAAACCAAACCTCTAATTATGATTCCCAATCACACCTCAGAATGTCTTTATATTTTCTTGAGCGTGACAGACTTTAGATGACAAAATAAATTTGTCATCGTGATATTTAATTAACAATTTCAACGTAAGAGAATGGAAAAGAAAATTTGAAGCATGACTGCAAGAAAGTTGTAGTGTTAGGTTTAATCGAAAGAGATTTTCCATATCCATGAAATTCTTATCTAATGTATTGGGGACTGCACCTCGGAATGTCTTTTAATTTTGTTGAGTGGAACGAAAATTTTGTGATATTTAATTCCAAATCATAATTAAGTACATGATGCTTAGTATAAACACTATATCCTAAGGTATATATAAAGGTGGTTATGGACTTAGGCTTAGAGTGAGTCAAACGATGAACGTGTCATACAAAACTTTCTTAGATAAAAATTATATATTTTGAAAGTTAATTCAATTTCATACATTTCCTGTTCATACACCATACTAAAGTTAGTTGTGAAATTACTTGGACTAATACCTATCAGAAACTAGATTTTTTTTCTTCTCATATATGCATCGATAGTAATGTATTTTGAAAAACATTATTAGGTTTCACTCACACAACATGCTTAATTAGCAACTCCATATCTTCTTTCGACATAATCTTTAAATCTTTTCCCAAAAATTCCATGTTGGAATCCTTCCCCTTGATAATTTTCTCATAAAGTTACCATATATAAGAAATCATTTCTTTCTCATTTATCCCTCTTGCATGAAAGGGTTGTGTATGATATATAAATTGATCATTGAACAACTTGTTATGACCCATGAATTGTAATGTAATAACACTACAACAATACAGGCCATTAGCGCCTAGTTTAGCGTTAGATTTTAATGCATTTGAGGTCATGAAATGGGCCGATGGGATGGCGCACAACCCGACACTAAATGACATGTTAACCTGGGCATCGGATTTAGCACCTAGTTTAGCTCCCTCTTTAGCGCCAGGTTTTGCTCCCTCTTTAACGCCTAGTTTTTCTCCCTTTCTAAAGCCCAGTTTTGCTCCTTATTTATCGCCCAATTTTGCTCCTAATTTAGCGCCTAGTTTAGAGCCTAAACTAAGATATAGATCTCTAATTAACACCCAAAATAGCTCCTTGTTTAGCTCCTATTTTAGCGCCTAGTTTATCTCCAGGAATGAAGCCTAATTTAGCTCCTGGTTTATCTCTTGGTTTAGCGCCTAGTTTAGCTCTATGTGTAGCTCCTAGTTTAGCTGTTGGGTTAGCACCTAGTTTAGCTTATGGTTTAGCTCCTAGTTTAGTGCCTAGTTTAGCTCCATGTGTGGTGCCTAATTTAGCTCATGGTTTAGCGCCTAGTTTATCTCTAGGCGTGGCACCTAATTTATCTCCTAGTTTATCTCCTGGTTTAGCACCTACTTTAGATCCGGTATGATATCTCCCATGTTGAAATCTCCAATGTTGGCATTCAACCTAAACTCCCTACTTGTTCTTCTCCTTATATGTAGGTGGTTGACTGTTTTCTGTTCTAAATTTCCTTCTGTATCTATGCTACATCTTTCTAGCATATTTTGCAATACTTTGAGAGAGGATGGATCATTTAGTAATTTTACACATGATTGAAAAAATCCTTCGATTGTACTTACTTGTCCCAGGAGCTGCATTTCTTTGGTATGTTTGAATGATGGAGGCATATCGTACTCTAGTACTTCCTTATTATTATACGTGGTTGAGTTTGACGTTGTGTCAGGCTTCAAAAATTCTTGTCTCACTTGCTTAAATATATCCTTCTCATTCTGCATGTCAAATTGCTTCCTTGATTCGACATTCTTCTTCACCCAATGATGTTGTATTGGCTCTTTTCGTACTGCGTCATTCCATGTTTTAGCTCCTCCACGCGTAACTATGTTGATGTTTCTTCCTTCATCTCTCACTTCTGCTAAAATCCATTGAACATTCTGATTGTTTTGATTCCTCTTTTCCTATATCTTCCCTAATAACGTAGGACATTCTTCCGTGTCATGATCTGATGCGCGACAACACATACAAGTCACTGGTGGAAGTGGACATTCTCTGGCATAGTGTCCTAGTTATTGATAGTTGTGACTTACCACTAGTCCTCTACCTCTTCCAAAGCCTCCTCTTTCACTTCCTCCACCTCTGTAGCCATCTCGATCCCCTCATGGCGTGTTATACTGAACATAACAATCCTCTGACCCAGAAATGAATTACAATCAGGTTGGTGGGTGGGAATACCTCCTCAAGAGTTAATGAGGGATGGGGTGTGTAAGAACTCATCTGTAAGGATTCCAAACTTGACCATTGACTGGGAATTCGGGCCACACGCGACTCTGCTGAAAGAGGTGAGAAGGGAAGGTGTTGTGGGCAGAGGGAAGAACACGCTTCGGAAGAGTGCAGAGATGGGAAGTGAATATCGGGGATTCAAGGAAGAATGGAAAAACTAAGCATTTTGGATACAGGAAATGGTGGAGAAGGTTATGGTACAAGCTGATAAATGAGGCTAGTCCTCCTTGCTTGGTATCGTATAAACCATTGCCAGGATCATGCAGAAAGAGGAGAGTAACCTCTGTCCCTATTATGGTTGAACGAGAAGAAAAGGATGTGTTGCAAAGCATCGTGGTCTAGCTCGGGGGTGGCTAGTGGTAAATTTGTTTGGAGTGACTGAGCCTACAGTTGGGTGGAAATGGGCACCCCTTCGAGTAGTTGCTTCACATTGTCTGATTCTGATAAGCCTTTTCTCGAACTTAATTGTTGAGTTAGAATGATGAATGATATATATATATATATATATATATATATATATATATATATATGCATGTATGACCATCTCTGTGTGAAATGGATATGTTATGCGTATGATTCCATCTTCTTGGGAACTCATACTTCCCATTGATAAACTGTATGCCCAGTTTCACTACGGAGGGCTTCCCTAGCATAAGTCATAAAATGGTCGAGATAGGAAATATCGTATAGACCTGAAACCAACGGTATGAAGAGAATACTCTCCCCTGATCTCGTGCCATGTAAATTTCCAGACCCAAGTCCCTAACCCGTTAGGGGTGAGAACTTAGGAAAATAGTGATAGGAAAATACCGAAAGGGAAAGTTTTTTCTTTTTCGAAGGATGAACGGACGAGATTCGTCTGGAAGGAGCCAAGGGTTGTCATGGTTGTTGGCTATGGGAAAGAGATGTGGGATTTAACCCCTTCTAACCCTCGGATCCATGAGTTCCAAGTTCATGTATCGGGAAGGTCATGGGTTGGGGCGACCAAAACCTCTGAAAACCAAAGTCGCGAAGTAACCTCAACCATTGTATCTATGAGTTCAGAGTTCACGCACAGGGAGAGGACAGATCTTGCTCATCGGAACTATGTGCGGAGGACCATAGCCGTGAGATCCACTGGAAAGTGCATGAGGTATAAGCCTTTGAAAGTGCAGAGGAGAGTGGACTTTTGTGAAGTCTCGAAGTTTCAAAGTTAATTGGAACTGTCCATCATCAGAGGACAGGTGGTAGCAGATCTGGGAGTTCGAGGATTTAGACCTTGGAAGATTTGCAAGGAGCAGATGAGAATACCTGAGGATCTAGGAGCCACAACAATCCTAGCCATCCGCTGTAAAGGGAAACATGGTGAGAGTTCGACATTTCGCTGACTTGCAACTTGGGAAGTCAAAGATAGGAATCGTGAGAACTCGTGAAATCCCAGTTTGCGATTTGATGACAGCCATTGATCAAAGAGAGGATGTGGACCATTGATTGTCCAAGGAGATATCAGGTATTGAGAGAAGGAAGGTGAGAAGCCCTCCATCTTCACTAAACGTGAAGGCTCGATTCACGAAGAGTTGATCTAAGTCGTTGGGTCACGGGAGATTATGGACCGTTGATCTGACAACGGGAGTTCAAATTTCGAGATTCCGAAGAAAGGAGATGGAATAATTTCCACCTTCATGATACACAAAGTCCCGAAGCTCTTGAGGGTTGGGCCCCAAGTCATAACGAGGGGTCATATGGATGGAGGTAAAGGAACAGAGCTAGTGTTGGGATAGGCTCTTAGTTCAGGAGTTTGGGAATTGGGTGAGTCAAGGTTGGCTCGAATGTGAATACCCAATGACAGGAGTCATGAAGTGCCTTTTAGTTAGTCTTGTGGTAACGGGTAGTGGTCACATGGAGGGGGGGGCTTGCGCTTGGTGCTTGTTCGGGTGAGAGAACAAAAAAAAAAATTATAGGCTTTACACTATAGAAGCTCCTTCATAAGGGTGGGTGTGTTACAAATTGGTATCAGAGCATGGTTACAACACTTGGTCTGTTTGGGCTCATAGATGAGTTGCGTAAAGATGACATTAAGTGGTTTTAAGGGCGATATCCTACCTTACTCCCTTCCTAAAAAGTTTGGTTAAGCCCTTAGTATAGAAAATAATGACAACTTACTATTGTATGTGTATGTATTTAAGAAATGTGAATTATGTGTTAGTTATGAACTAATATAATGTTATCTAACAACAAGTGTTTTGTCTACATTCAAGCGGTCGATCAACCGTGGGAAACTGAAATCATATAGAATGGTGACACACCACGAAGTGCGGGATGACTCCCATAATAGAGATGAAGAGTCTGATGAGAGGACGGTGGTAGAGACCCCCTTGGACTTGGCTGAGATTGTGAGGAGTCTTGTGGCTGAATTACAGAGCTGCAAGGCCGACAACAAGAGATTGATAAAAGAGCAAGAGAAGAAAATGGAAATTATTACAGTCTTGCTGTAGAGTTTATCCAACATACAAAGACAACTGCAGCATGGACGTGACACTAGTCATGTGGATCAATGACAGACAAAGAGGAGTCGAATTCCACCTGAGATACGAAAACATGTTCCTTTAAGTGGTCACACTGGGAGGAGTACCTCGAGAAAGGTCCAACCTGGAGACAGGGGACAAGCGTCGGATGAATCCTCTGGAAAGGATACCGGTGAATCAAAGGGAACTACTAGTAGTAGAATCAGTTCAAATTCTCAAAGAAAATGGAAGAAACAAAAGAATTCCAAAATTCATAATCTCGAAGAATTCAGGAAGGCCAAACCACCCTCTTTCGAAGGTGAGATTAAGAAGGGAGAGGAGGCAGAGCCCTGGCTGCTTGGACTAAAAATGTATTTTAGAGTCCATGACTTCTCTGAAAACTTGAAGGCCCGAATATCCACTTTCAAACTGAATGGAAAGGCTTCCATTTGCTGGGAAGACCTTAAGAATCTAAAAGAGATTCATGAAGAGGCCCTATATTGGGAATGTTTTGAGAAATATTTTAGGAAGAAGTATCTGTCGGAAAAATATCTCGACGAGAAGACTAAAGAGTTCTATGAACTCAAGCTGGGGAAACTCACCATAGAGGATTATGTCAGTATATTCCTTGAGTTTTTGAGGTACGTACCATACATAAAAGAGGAAAAGGAAAAGGTGTAATGATTTATCGGTGGGCTACCTAAAGACTATCATAAAAGAATTGAGTTTGACGAGCCAAAGACCCTAGAGGACACTATCTGAACCTCGTGAAGGCTGGAAGCAGAAGAATAGTTTAGGGTTCTAGAAAAAGGGGTTTAAACCCCTAATATTTAAAAACTATAAGAAGTATTCAAGGATGAGATTTCCTTCCCGAAGTGTACGCTAGCATAATTTCCCCTCCCAGAGCATAAATAAACCTTTTGGATCAACCCCAGGAAAGACGCATAACCAAAAGAAAGAACCCTTGAAATTTTGGGGTTGTGGAGAAGAACATCTACCGAGGGACTGTCTACACAGACACAGAACAGTAGGAGAATTTAAAATGTCAAAGAAGCCACCACCGTCAATGAGGTGGCCAGGAGTATGCCATGAATTTATGCAGCCGTGGATAACAAACAAGATGACCACCAAGATTTAGTGGTGGAGATGGAAGGTATGATCGCCAACCATCTAGTATCTATTTTAATTGAACATTGCTTAAATTTGAGTTATTTGGCCCCTCGAGTTGTTGAAAAGTGTAAATTACAGCCACATAAACATGCTAAGACATGGTTGGTACAGTTAGCCACTAGCACCAAAAGAAAAATAGTGGAGGTTGTACCAGCTTTCCAATTCACTGTGGATGGATTTCCCACCGAAACTAACCTTAACATATTTCCCATAGGATCATATGACCTGTTGATTGGTATGGACTGGCTAGATGCATATAAAACTAAGTTTTATTGTTACCACAAAACCTTAGAATGTGTAAATGAAGAAGGAAGAAAGATAAACCTCCAAGGGATTCAGAAGCATGTCTCAGTGAGACAAATATCATCCCTTCAAATGAAAAAGTATTGCAGAAAGGGGTGTCCTCTATATCCAATATAGGTGTTGGGATCTGTTGAGGATGACAGGGAAAGCCTAGAAGACAACCCCATATTAAGAGAGTATAGATATGTGTTTCTAGAAGAGGTATCAGGTCTACCTCTGAGAAGGG
Source organism: Picea engelmannii (assembly GCA_009831015.1). NCBI lineage: Eukaryota > Viridiplantae > Streptophyta > Pinopsida > Pinales > Pinaceae > Picea > Picea engelmannii. The sequence continues at coordinate 808,962 of ML777301.1, read as the reverse complement.
ACATTGACTTCTCAATAGAACTTGCACCTAGAGCGATACTAGTATCTAGGACCCCCTATAGGATGAGTACACCCGAGATAGTTGAAATCAAACTACAACTAAAGGAAATGATGGACAAAGGCTACATCCGGCCTAGCGTGTCTCCATGGGGAGCACCATTCTTATTTGTGAAGAAGAAAGATGGTACATTCTGATTGTGCATAGATTAAAGGCAGCTCAATAAGGTAAACATAAAGAACAAACACCCCTTACCCAGAATCAATGACTTGTTTGAACAATTGGGGGGTGGAACCATTTTCTCAAATATTGACTTGAGATTTGGATACCATCAAGTCCAAATCAAGGATGAAGACATAACCAAAACCGCATTCAGGACAAGATATGGTCACTACAAATTTGTGGTAGTACCATTTGGATTAACCAATGCCACTAACACCTTTATGTGCTTGATGAACAATGTACTCAACAAATTCCTAGACAAGTTTGTATTGGCTTTTATTGATGATATCTTTTCTACTCCAAGAATAGAGAGGAACATGAGGAGCATCTTGGACTTGTACTTCAAGTGCTAAGAGATCAGCATCAACTCTACGCCAAATTTAGCAAGTGTTCCTTTTTCCAGAATCAAATACATTACTTGGGCCATGTCATATCTGAAGAAGGGGTAGCAATAGACCCTGACAAGATAAAATCCATCATGGAATGGCCTACCCCAAAGGATGTTTTGGAAATCAGATCCTTTACGGGTTTAGCAGGATAATATAGGAGGTTTATAAAATGTTTTTCCAAGATTGGTTGTCTAATCACTACCCTCCAGAGGAAGGGGGTTAAATTCATTTGGACACCGGAATGTGAAGAAATTTTTCAGTCACTAAAATACCTTATGACCCATGTGCCCATGTTGAAGATCATCGATCCCGATAAGGACGTCCTCGTGTGCACAGATGCCTTCAAGGAAGGACTCAGAAGAGTCCTTATGCAAGAAGGAAGTGTAGTTTTCTATGAATCTCGAAAATTGAATGAACATGAAGTCAACTATGTGACCCATGATCTAGATTTGGCCGCCATAGTGCACGCCTTGAAAATGTGGAGGCATTACCTCCTGGGTAGGAAATATGTACTTATGATAGACCACTATGGATTGGATCACCTGTTTGACCAACCAAAACTCAATGCTAGACAAGCTAGGTGGATGGCCCTCCTTAGCGAGTTTTATTTCGAAATCAAACGTATCAGAGGAAAGGAAATAAGGTGGTCGACGCGCTTAGCAGAAGTATGAAAAAAATTCACCTGGCAGTTGTGGGAACTTGCGAGATGAATGTCAGGGAAAGAGTTAGGAATGCACAAGAAATAGACGCATTCTTCAAGACCGTGACCTCGTACCTCCAGCAAGAACCCACAGGGCTAATGTATGAAGGCTACCAGATGCTAGATGGAGGTCTATTGACTTACTGAAACATGATATATATTCCAAGTTGTGATGTCTTGAAGAGTTTCATAATGGATGAATTGCACAAGAGAACATACACCGGCCATCTGGGCTATCAAAAGATGTTCAGGGCCACCAAGAAACAATTCTATTGGCCTGGATTGAAGAAAGACATAGCTGAGTATTTAGCTAAATGTCTAGAGTGCCAGCAAGTTAAAGCAGAACACCAGCACCCAATAGGATTATTACAACCTCTACCAATCCCATAATGGAAATGGGAGACCATCTCCATGGATTTCATCATCGGATTACCAACATCAGCCATGCATAATGACACCATCATAGTAGTAGTGGATAAATTGAGCAAGTCCGCTCATTTTATTCCTGTCAAATTGACTTGCCAAGAAATAGATATTTCCAACATATTCATGAAGGAGATATTCAGACTACATGGAATGCCTAAGGAGATCGTGACTGACAGAGACACAAAATTTACTTCAAACTTTTGGAAATCTTTGATGGTTGGCCTGGAGACCAAATTATTGTTTAGCACAACTTATCATCCTCAAACCGATGGATGGATGGAAAGAGTGAACCAAATACTAGAAGACATGCTAAGGATGAATGTAATGCATCAACCTAAAAAGTGGGAATATTACCTACCATTGATGGAATTTGCCTACAACAATACCTACCAAGAATAACTAAAGACGAGCCCTTTCGAAGCCCTCTATGGTAGGTTGTGCAACACTCTAGTCAGTTGGAGTAATCCCATGAACAAAATTAAGATTGGACCCAACTTGTTCAAATAAATGGAACAACAAGTGATTTAGATAAATAAAAATCTGAAAATTGCTCAGAATAGACAAAAAATTTATGCCGACAGAAAGAGAACCCCAAGAGAATTCAAGACAAGAGACCACGTCTATCTCAGAGTTAGGGCTAGGAATATTTCCCTAAGGATGGGAGCTTGTGCCAAGTTGGCACCCCAGTATTGTGGACCTTTTGAAGTTCTATATAGAGTGGGACCTGTAGCCTATAGGCTAGCACTTCCTCCCACAGTAAAAGCGCATAATGTTTTCCATGTTTCATTGCTGAAGAAATATGTACATTATTCTAATCATATAATTGACTAGTTTGTGATATAGGTGGAACTAGAGGGAGAATTCCTAATAGAAACTCAATGCATACTAGAAAACAAGGAAACCCCACTCAAGAACCAAACCATTGCACATGTCAAAGTGCAGTTGAAACACTTTGGCCCAGAAGAGGCCACATGGGAAATGGAGGATGCCATGAGACATGAATATCCATTTTTGTTCACTTCTGTATATACAGAACATGTTAATAGATAGAACATCGAGGATGATGTTCCTTTAAGCGGGAGGGAATTGTGACACTCTGTTTCCCCCAGTTTGTAAATATAACTATAAATGGCCAAAAGACTATGGAAAACTTTTTATGTGTGAATATTGATTCGATGGACCTTTGTTTGAAAGATAGATGAATGTGAACCTAATTATTTACTAAGAAAATGGACAAGTGTTGCATGACTAATGGAAGGGGAGTGTACTTAGAAAGACCATGAATTCTATCAAAGAGATGGTGAAGGGGACCATGAATAGTTGTGTTAAAATTCACCAAACCAATACATTATTGAATTTAATTGCTCAAAACCATAATTGTCCTCTGACCCAAAAATGAATTACAGTCAGGCTGGTGGGTGGGAAGACCTCCTCAAGAGTTATTGAGGGATGGGGTGTGTAAGAAATCATACGTAAGGCTTCCATACTTGATGCCGGAGACCCCTAAACACTCAGGTCCAAGGTCCGCATAGGATCGTTGTAATCTGCCCTTGAGTCTAATTTACTCTTTGATTTCCCCTAGGGGAAGATCCCATACACTCACGGTCTATCCATAGGTCCTTATGAATTGATCTTGTGTGTACAAACACCAGGTACCAAACCAAATCTCCTTAATCACAATAGCATCGTGCCCTTTACTAAACCAGGGCTTCAGGTTTTGCGATTTCTCTATCCCTGTTGTCGAGGGTTCCTATCTCTACAACTTTTGAAACCCGAATTGATGAACTCCGATTCACTCAGCAAAGGTTGGATTCCCAATGAGCTTCTCACTTCATTGGGGTTTCGGACTTCACGACTTCGTGAACCCAGATGCAAGGTTCCCATTCCTTCAACCTCCGAACCCTGAAATAGTCAACAAAGTTTGACTCCACCGATTTACCAAGACACGCCACGTGTCACCCTTGCGGTCCCCACCTGATAGATGTGCCATGCATTCACACGAGCTCTTGGCTCTTGCCACTTCACAAATCTGACAGTTGAAACTGACTCCTCTAAAACCCCGAGCTCCCAAAGTGCCGAAATCCCAAATTCCACACCAATTCCTATCTTAACTCGTGACTTCCAGACTTTCGTTCCACTGCTCTCAACTCCTAGTCGTTAGGATCCCCGAAATGACAAAATGATATGACGGCTTGTGCAAATCATGATCAATGGTCCATGTTGATTCTTAACTCCCAAAGGATAGATTCATCCAACACTTATCCTTCTTGCAACTGCACTGGAATCCCACAGTCCTCTCGGTTTTGTGAATTCTCCACAGAGAATTCTGACCGCTCGTTGCTCCTGGACAACTTCCATGAAATGAACCAATGTTCTTCTACGGGAATTTAACTTTTTCTAGATGACTTTGACCCTCGTCTCCCTTTGAAGTAGTTCAACCTTCGTCCTCCTTTGAAATGTTCAAAGGTGTTAACTCTCCTGAGCTTTCTACGACAACTTCAAGCCTCGAAAGAACTCTTGCATGCACTCCTTGCGGCAACCTTTCGAATACTTTTGGATATTCAACCTCTCGACTCTGTGCACTCTCTGCAACAACAGTCCTTAAAACCCTTCCCTTAGTTGATAAATCCTAAGATTTCAACCATCCTGCACACACCTTGCATGAATTTTGTGCCTCACTTTCACTTCTATTGAAATGAGAACAACGGTATCCCTCCTGAGCTTTTATAGATAAAATCTGAACCTTCGTCAACGCACTCCTTGCAGATGTTTCACTACACTCCTTGCAGGAACTTTTCTCACTTAGGATGAGAAACAATTGAAACTCATTCTCTCTCTCTCTCAAAATTCAAACATTCAACATGAAATCATACATACACACAGTATTCAAGCAAATGCATAACGAGAGTGAATAAACAACTGTAAGCATACCATTCACCATGTAAAGACAGAAAACATCATACCACCATGAAATCTGATTCAAAGATTCATATATTAATTCAAAGCTCCTGTACATGGACTTCTTCTCCACAGCTCTCTCTCTTTTCTTCTCTATTCTAATGTGTTAATGATAATGTTACAATGATACAAGAATGAGGGTGTTTATATCCGTTTTCCCTCCTACTCTCTAAACTGTCTAACCTTATTAATTCAAACCGACCTACTTTCATTAACTGGCTTAAATGCCTTGATACAAAAGACAGGCAGGAGGATTTCCCTAGGTTTGTTTACAATCTCCAAGGTATAAATGTAAGTACATTCCTCTTAACTATTACATCAATGAATTTGTTTCAAAATTCAAAACGGGTCTTTATGAAAACATTCTCTTTTCTTCCTCCGTGCGTCCAACTATTTCTTTGGCTTAGTCACGCGCTTTGGTCTTTGCACGATGCTCTTGCATCATACTCCCTCGCTTGAAAATTTTCATGAACTATTGTTCATGAGATCTTGCATGGTCTGTCCATGCTTCTGAATTTTTGCTTCATCTTCCCAGCTGGCATCTTCAACTGAATGTCCCTTCCATTTGACCAAGTATTCAAAATACTCTTTCCTCCTGGTCTTCTTGCTAATCCGCTTGTCAATTATGCTTTCCATCTATGGATTTTTAGCTACAGGCATTTGTTTATTCCATTGAACCTCTGTTGCTTCATCCTCTACTCCTGCTTCTCCATATCTGTAAGGGTACAAATCCACAACATTGAATATCGATAAAATTCCAATCCCATCGGGCAATTCATTCTCATATGCATTTGCCCCAAATTTCTTCAAGACCTTGCATTGCCCAATCTTTTTTATTTTCAATTTGTTATATGTTCTCCTTGGGAACCTTTCCTTCCTCAAATGTGCAAAAATCAGATCACCAACTTCAAATTGAAGTTATCACCTGTGTTGATCTGCTCTACGCTTGTATTATTGGTTTGAACTCTGCAATCACTCCTTGACTTGGTTGTGAAGCTCCTTCATTGCTTCTGGAAAATTCTCTGCGCTAGCACTCCTGAGTTCTTTTTGTTCTGAATTTCTCAATTCAAAAAATCCACTTGGTTTCATTCCATATACAATTTGGAGTGGACTCTGCCCTATGCTTCTATTGATTGAATCATTGTAAGCAAATTCTGCCTGTGGCAGAATGTGATCCCACTGACTATGTTGTTTAGTCACTAGGCTCCTTAGCAAATCTCCCAATCTTTTGTTGACAACTTCTATCTTTCCATTCGTCTGAGGATGATACACTAAGCTAAATGACAAACTTGTCCCCAGCTTCTTCCACAAAGTCCTTCAGAAATTTCCCATGAACTTGGTATCTTGATCAGACACGATACTTCTTGGCAAGCCATGAAGTCTAACGACTTCTTTGAAAAACAGGTTCACAATATGTGTTGCGTCGTTGGTTTTCTGGCATGGTATAAAATGTGCCATCTTGGAAAATATGTCGACTACCACAAAGATCGAATCACATCCTCTTTGTGTCCTTGGAAGTCCCAATATGAAATCCATGCTTACTACATACCACAACCTTTCTGGTATGGGTAATGGCTAGTACAACCCTATGTTCTGCCTTTTGCCTTTAGTGTGCTGACAAATCCTACATCTGTCCACAAATCACTTAACATCTGTCCTCATTCCTCATCATCAAGGATCTTCCACCCGCAACATCTTCTGCCTCAACATTCTATCTTTGTGCTTCAAAAATGTGAGTTTCACCACCTTCTTTCTTTCTGTCTGGACATTCATAAGATTTATGTCCGTTTTTCCCATAGACAAAACATTTCACTTCACCTCCTTGGCCTCTTCCTCTTCCTCTAGCTCGAGGAAAAGTATTTCTATCAGCATACTGCCCTCTCTCTGAGATTCCTCCTCTCTCATGCTGAGTTTGAGGTTTCTTCCCCTCTTCTTGAGGTCTCTGAGTTCTATCTTGGGCAACTGCTTTGCCTCTAGCTTGACTTCTGCCTCAGCCTCTTTGACCTTTCTTTTGGCTCAACTTATCTTCAACTTTCAGAGCCATCTAATAAGCATCTTTTACTGTCTGAATGATCATCATGCTCATCTCATCTTGGATGTCTTATCTCAGACCATTCATGTACCTGGAAACCTTTTCATCATCGCTCTCCCAATGACCCGCTCTGATGTTTACCTTGTAGAATTCTTCAGTGTACTCCTTCACTGACATCAGTTTCTGTCTCAAATTATGCTCCTCCAAAACAGAGTAATTTGATAATCCTTGGGGATGAATTTGTATTTCATCTTCGCAACCATTCTATCCCAACTTTTGATTTTCTTCTTGCCTTTGCAACGTCTGTCAGCCTGCAGTTCATCCCACCATAATTCTACATGCCCTTTAAGCCTTGTGAAAACATGTTTGACTTTTCTCTCTTCCTCGACATCCTCATAGTTGAAGTATTTATCTAGAGCTCTAATTCAGTCTAGAAGCTCTTTAACATCTAGGTTTCCATCATACATGGGAATTTCCATTTTTTCCTTGGCACCTATCCTTGTGACAGCCCTGAATAGGCGTTCGTCTACAACATATTCGACTGCAAATTCTTCTCCATGTCCAGCTTCATTTTCACTGTCAGCCTCACTGATATCCCCAGTGTCGACTGTGCACCTCTGTGTTGTCTCCATGGCATCAATCCTGGCACGTAATTCACGCATTTCCCTTTCCACTACTGGATCAAGCATTGGTCTATCTCTTCTTCTCAACGACATGGCTAAGAAATGTTCCTCTTTTCTCTGCTACAGAAAGAAAAGAACTTTTCTAGGCTCTGATGCCAAACTTGTCGCAGACCCCTAAACCCTTAGGTCCAAGGTCCGCATAGGATCGTTCTAATCTTCCCTTGAGTCTAATTTACTCTTTGATTTCCCCTCGGCGAAGATCCCATACACTCACAGTGTATCCACAGGTCCTTATGAATTGGGCCTACGTGAACAAACACCAGGAGCTAACCCAAATCTCCTTAATCACAACAGAGTCATGCCCTTTACTAAACTGAGGCTTCAGGTTTCGCGATTTCGCGATCCCTGTTGTCGAGGGCTCCTATCTCTACAACTTTCGAAACCTGAATTGCCGAACTCCGATGCACTCAGCAAAGGTTGGCTTCCCAATGGGCTTCTCACTTCATCGGGGTTTCAGACTTCACGACTTCACGAACCTAGATGTAAGGTTCCTAGTCCTTCAACCTCCAAACCCCAAAACAGTCAACAAGGTTTGACTCTGTCGATTTACAAAGACACGCCACCTGTCACCCTTGTGGTCCCCACCTGATAGATGTGCCACACATTCACATCATCTCTCGGATGTCACCACTTCACAACTCCGGTAGTTGAAACTGACTCCTCTCAAACCCCAAGCTCTCGAAGTGCCAAAATCTTGAATTCCATGCCGATTCCTATCGCAACTCACAACTTCGGGACTTTCATTCCAATGCACTCAACTTCTGGTCGTTAGGATCCCCAAAATGAAGAAATGATCTGACGGCTTGTGCAAATCATGATCAATGGTCCACATTGATTCTTACCTCCCAAAGGATGGATTCATCCAACACTTATCCTTCTTGCAACTTCACTGGAATCCCATGGTCCTCACGGTTTTGTGAATTCTCCACAGAGAATTTCGACCGTTCGTTGCTCCTGGACAACTTCCACGAAATGAACTAGTGTTCTTCTGCGGGAACTTAACTTCTGTTTGATGAATTTGACCCTCGTCTCCCTTTGAAGTAGTTCAACCTTCGTCCTCCTTTGAAATGTTCAAAGGTGTTAACTCTCCTGAGCTTTCTCCAACAACTTCAAGCCTCGAAAGAACTCCTGCACGCACTCCTTGCGGAAACCTTTTGAATATTTCTGGGTATTCGACTTCTCGACTCTGTGCACTCTCTACAACAACAGTCCTCAAAACACGTCCCTTAGTTGATAAGTCCTAAGTTTTTAACTAGCCTACGCACACCTTTCACGACTTCTATGACTCACTTGCAATTCTCTTGAAATGAGAACAACAGTATCCCTCCTGAGCTTTCAAAGATAAAATCTAAACCTTCGTCAATGCACTCCTTGTAGGAACATTTCTCACTCAGGATGAGAAACAATTGAAACTCATTCTCTCTCTCTCAGAATTCAAACATTCAACATGAAATCATACATACACATAGAATTCAAGCAAATGCATAACCAAAGAGAATAAACAACTGTAAGCATACCATTCACCATGTAAAGAAAGAAAACATCATACCACCATGAAATCTGATTCAAAGCTTCATATATTGATTCAAAGCTCCTGTACATGGACTTCTTCTCTAAAAATCTCTCTCTTTTCTTCTCTATGCTAATGTGTTAATGATAATGTTACAATGATACAAGAATGAGGGTGTCTATATTTGTTTTCCATCCTACTCTCTAAACTGTCTAATCTTATTAATTCAAACCTACCTACTTTCATTAACTAGCTTAAATGCCTTAATACAAAAGACAGACAGGAGGATTTCCCCAGGTCTGTTTACAATATCCAAAGTATAAATGCGAGTACATTCCTCTTAACTATTACATTAATGACTTTGTTTCAAAATTCAAAACAGGTCTTTATGAAAATGTGCTCTTTTTTTCCTCCGCGCATCCAACCATTTCTTTGTCTTTGTCATGCGCTTTGGGCTTTGCATGATGCTCCTACATCACTTGACCACTGACTAGGAATTCATGCCACATGCAACCCTGATGAAAGAGGCAAGAACGGAAGGTGTGGTAGGTAGAGGGAAGAACATGCTTGCAAAGAGTGCAGAGACAGGAAGTGAATCTCAGGGATTCAAGGAAGAATGGAAAAACTAAACATTTTGGAAACATGAAATAGCAGAGAAGGTTATGATACAAGATGATAAGTGAAGCTAGTCCTCCTTGCTTGGTATCGTACAAACCATTGCTAGGATCCTGCAGGAAGAGAAGAGTAACCTCTGTCCCTATTGTGGCTAAGAGAGAATAAAAGTTTGTGTTGCAGAGAATCATGGTCTAGCTCAGGGGTGGCTAGTGGTAAATATGTTTGGAGTGATTAATCTTACAGCTTGGTGGAAACAGGAACCCCTTCCAGTAGTCACTTCACATTGTCTGATTCTGATAAGTATTTTCTCGACCTTAATTGTTGAGTTAGAATGATGAATGATTTCTTGGTTTTTACACACACACACACACACAGATATATATATATATATATATGCATGTATGACCATATATGTGTGAAATGACTATGTTATGCGTATGCTTCCATCTCCTTGGGAACTCATACTTCCCACTGATAAATTGTATGCCCATTTTCACTCCGGAGGGCTTCTCGGGCATAAGTCGTAAAATGGTCAAGATAGGAAATATCGTGTAGACCTGAAGCCATCGTTATGAAGAGAATACTCTCCCCTGACCCCGTGCCATGTGAATTTCTAGATCCAAGTCCCTAACCCGTTTGGGGTGAGAACTCAGAAAAATAGTGATAGGAAAATACCGAAAGGGAAACGTTTTCCTTGTCCGAAGGACGGAAATATGAGATTCGTCCTGAAGGAGCCAAGGGTTGTCATGGTTGTTGGCTATGGAAAGAGCATAGGAGTTAACCTCTTCTAGCCCTCAGATCCATGAGTTCTGAGTTTGCATATTGGGAAGGTCATGGGTTGGTGCGAACAAAACCTCTGAAACCCAAAGTTGCAAAGTAACCTCAACCATTGTATCGTTGAAATCAGAGTTCACGCACAGGGAGAGGACAGATGTCATTCATCGGATCTATGTGCGGAGGACCATAGACGTGAGATATAGAGGAAAGTGCATGAGGTCTAACCCTTTGAAAGTGAACAGAAGAGTGAACTTTCACAAAGTACCGAATTTTTTCGATTAATCGGAACCGCCCATCGTTAGAGGACAGGTGGTAGCAGATCCAGGAGTTCGAGGATTCATACCTCAGAATATTTGTAAGGAGTAGAGGTGAATACCCAGGGAGCTGGGAGCCGCAACAATCCTAGCCATCTACCGTGAAGGGACACATAGCGAGAGATCGATATTTCGATGACTCACAACTCGGTAAGTCAAAGATAGGATAATATAGAAGGTTTATAAAAGGGTTTTCCAAGATTGGTTGTCCAATCACTGCCCTCCAGAGGAAGGGGGTTAAATTCATTTGGATACCAGAATGTGAAGAAATTTTTTAGTCACTAAAACACCTTCTGACCCATGTGCCCGTGTTGAAGATCGTCGATCCTGATAAGGACTTCCTCATGTACACAGATGCCTGCAAGGAAGGACTCAGAGGAGTCCGTGTTACACATCAAAATTACTCAACTGGATAAGTGTCACATATTCCTCTCAATTGTTGTAAGTGTCGCAACTTCCTTACAACTTTCGCAAGTGTCGCAAGTTGGTTACAAGTGTCGCAAATGTTGTTTAATCATGTTGCCATAATGATGACACCAAGGAGACACTTAAAACATCTGATGTACTTGGTTTGAAGAAGGAGAAATGGTTCACTGGAGTCAAATAACTCTTAACACCTGAACAGGGCTTTCAATCAAGAGTTTTGAGGGTGAACGCTCCCCTGAAACAACCTTAGGAGCGCTGGCGCTTCCCTATCAAGCCTCAGGGAGTGTTATAACACTTCCTCACCCTTCTGAAGGAGCGCTGCCCACTTTTGAAGCACTGGTGCTCCACTTGAGCTTCTCAGGGAGCGTTCTAGCGCTCTGATGCCCCTTTTGAAGGAGCGCTCCCTAATCTGGGTCAGTTGTTAGCCTGGTGAGGAGAATGAGAAAAGAATCTTTCGAAATTAGGAGGCAGTTGTACTCGAATTCTTGGTTTCATCAGGAGATCCCTGATCTAAGGAGGAGGTTCCCAACTTGTTCTAAAGATAACTCAAGAGGTTAAGCTCCTCTCAACCTATATAAGCAAGCTCTATGATGGTGGAAAGGGGAAAGAATTGCTAGCATGAAACCTATGATCTCATAGGAAACACACAGTCAGCCAAAGGAGAGTGATCAGTGAAGTTGCTGCCATCCAGTTTGTGGATCTTTTGAGCAAGGGTTAGACGAAGAGGACTTGACGAAGTTGTTGCATTCGCAGCTACGATTGTAAGTACTACTGTCGTTATTCTCATTAATATGACACGCTTGGCCTGTTTCTTTCTAGTTTGTGTCTGATGTCACATGAAATTATCATTAATTGATAGATCTGTTTTTAAGCTAATATCAATAGAGTAGGAAGTGGTCGTATCTTGTTTTGTCCACAGAACTCAATGAGGAGCAAAGGATTGGAGCACAACTCGGAGCATGCAGGGACAAACGTCGATAAAGAGGTACTTCTATTATCCTTCCTTCTCATGTATTAGTTTAGATAGATTTGAAAGGAAGTCAGTGTCCATGTTAAGCATTTTTCTATCTAGGGTTAAGGTCAAGCTCTTAGAGGCGATCTACCTATCCACGGGGAGATTTTCCTACAGTAGAAACTGGCGACTCCACTGGGGAGATTAGCCTTAAATCGAAACTTCTTGTTTGGATTTTTCTCCTCATTGACCTTGTTCTATCCCTTGATTGTTTCAGACCCAGTTCACTCCTATTTTTTTTAGTTTCATGAGTTGAGTGGCTCCTTACCTCATCATACTCAGCATAATTGTCGAATTTGAATTTGAATTTTTGGAATTTTCTGACATTTTTTGGAGTTTTAGACCCTGGCGCCCCTGTCCTAGTGTTAACAGAGCGCCAACGCTCCTTCATAGCTTTGCATAGAGTGCTATAACGCTCCTTGCCTTTGGCAACAGAGCGCCAGCCCTCTTTGGCTCAAAAAACCCTCCAGAATTGTTTTTTTGAGTTTTGCCTCTGTGTCTCCTCTGCTGAGTGACCCTGTGAGTCAATGATTCTTCCCTTTTCAGCCTTGACATCTATCTTTTGAAGAACAAACATATTTTCAGTTGGATCTTGTAGCCTTCTTTACCATTTTCATTGAGTTTTTTCTTGTTGAGTGAAGTTTGAAACCCATGCATTGTTTTTCTCTCCTCATCAGCTGAGTAAAAACCCTGGTGAAGGTCATCAAAGGCCTGCAGACCTCTTTATCTTGATTTCAGTCAAGATCATTGTTCAACTTTCGCTTTTGGGTGTGAAGTTTGTTTTTTTTCTTTGATTGTTTCTTTTCTTTCACTTTTCGTTTTGATTGCTACAAAGGGTGTATTGTTTGTGTGACTTTTGCTTGTGCTAGTTTGATTTTCATTCATACAAAAGATAATTAGCAAAGACAAGCATTGTGTTGAATTGATCATCATTCATACGCAAACAATAAAAGACATCTTTGTGATTGATTGTGCATATTAGAAGGCATTTAAAAGTTTTTGCATTACATCAGGATTTGATTGAGAAAAGAATTGTTTGAGGACGCTCATTATTCGTGCTTGATTAGTGAAAGAACTTTCTCTCTCCCTTAGATAGATATTCATCGAAAGAAAATGACTGTTTATCATATTTGATGCATTCTTTGGGTCTGAGTCATAATTCCATTTGTTTCACTTCCATGCACCCCTTTGCGTAAAGAACATCCATAAAAATCAACGCTAATTAAAAATTATCTAGAACTTTTTCTTTGCTAGGATCCTCCACCAACAGTAGAATAGGTGTAGTACTTTGGATTAGGCTATGAGCATAACTCTCCAAAGTTTCCAAAACAAACATTAGCATCCTGAGTTAAGGAGAGTCAAATCCAATTATTGTATAAGTCTGCCTGGGATCCCCCTCTCACACAGGGGTTACGCACGAGGTAACATTCGGGTAATCTACGGGGACTAACCCTCCCTTGTTTAACTGATTGTGGTGGTCAGATCGTATTATGGGGGTCACTTCAAGGTAAATACACAATTACTACGTCGAAGCCTTCTAGTTGATTTCGGGCTCGATACCCTGCCCGTACGTTCTGGTCGGACTGTCGACTGTTCCCACCCAGGGGCTGACTGCGAATTGGTAACCTTAGTGGCCATAATATTTAGGGTCTTACATGAGGTGACGGTGACGGGAAGTCTCACTGTACCTGGAGCAGACATTGGTCAAACTCACTCGGGCTCCTTGGAGGGAAAATCCACAATTACTGCGTGGAAGCTTGCACCAAGGTGTAAGTCCATTAAGCAGGTTGCCATTGTAACTGTTCCACCCTATCCTCGCCCTTTCTGGACTTGACCACGTGATGTTGGATTTCATCACCAATTAGTATGGTCATCAAAAGAAGGTCTTGTTTGCTTGGTTGTGATTCCTAGATTTTTTTAGCGTGTGTTGTTTCTTTTCGTTAGTTGGCCCTAGATCTTTAGTGTGTTCTGCCTTTCTCCACAATTGAGCCCGTGGATGATCAAGGTCTTCGCTGATCATGTAGGATGCAAGCGCTGCCTCTAGAAGGCTATCAACCCTTACCTCCTAACCCCCCCAAAGACGAAATGCTCAGAGAGGTAGAAAACCCATCTGATGCTGAAAGTGCTATTGCTCCTCTGTTAGATAACCTGGAAGACGCTTTTGTCATGATTGCGAATCCCACTTCAGTGACTCATCTCGAACCACTTTTACTTCGTTTAGACTCCCTTGGGAACATCATAGATGAAGAAGTCCCATGATTATGAGAGAGGATTTTTACCGAAACATATATGGGATCCACGCAACCCATCTTTGGTGAGGAATACAGGACTCCTATTCGTCCTGGCACCGCAGTAGATACCAATCCCACACCCGCTCGTTCTGTTTGGAGGACTTCATTAGGACGCGATCTCTATGAACATTTCGGATCCTTTCGACAACCGTTCCACCCTGATAACCCTCCTAGCGAAACAGGACCATCCGGTCAAACCATGAGTCACCCAGTCGATCGGGTTGTTAACCCTACTGCTACACCAGTGCAAGTCCGTCCTAATGATGGACCCATCACATCTGCTCACCCAAGAATACAGATCCTTGCTGGCCAAACACAACCAGCTAGAGGGAAACCACCATCCAACACACCTTTTCCTCCTGGACGACTACCATTCCATGGTGGGCCTACCCCTTCCGGGGGAAAACCCCCTTTTCATCCTCCTCCTGGAGGGAAACCTCCGTCTACCAGTCATACCCCGGTCATAAATCCATCACTGGCAGGGAGGCAAACCCCGTTGGTTGGAAACCCTTCACAACCCTGGAGAGTATCTTCAGGAGGCACTTTCACTCAACCCCACATTGGGGGGCACTCTTCCAATAACCCATTAGGAGGGGTACCCAATCCTAGTCCTTCCGGAACATCTTACCCACAATCTTATCCGGGCGGCATCCAAAACACCACCTGGAGTACTCCAAGACCATAATCTTATCCTCCTCATGGGTCTAATGTGTACCCACCTCCAGGATCTAATCCTTACCATCCTCAAGGGAAACATGTCTATCCTCCGCATGGGCAAGCAAATCACCCGGCCTATAATGCCCAAAACCCACCGGGTCATACCAACCTCTCTCATTCATCATCGAATCCTTATTATCCTGGCTAGCAACAACCGTATGTAGGAGGACCTACTGGTTACAACTATCAGTCTAACCCAGCTTATGGTCCTACTGGTGTTCCTATGACGCACCAGTATCATTCGTAAATTAACCGACAGCTACCTTTCCTTGCGACTCTGGATCTCCCAGACTTCTCTCAGTTAACTAATGATACTATTTCTCATTCACCGGTTTAGCCAGTCATTCCAGCTAAACTTCCTGTTGATATTCCAAAATTTGACGGAAACCCTGGTGAAGATCCAAACAACCATGTTATGACTTTCCATTTGTGGTGTTCATCAAACTCCCTCATGGATGATTCTATCCGTTTGCGTCTTTTCCAACGAACACTTACCGGTTCGGCAGCAAAGTGGTATATTGAACTACCACATGCTTCTTTTCATGATTTCAATTCCCTCGCCATGTCTTTCCTCACGCACTTTCAACTACCTATTCGCTATGAAACGGGTACTGAACTCTTGACCTACCTTCGTCAAACTAATGCTGTGCATATCTCCGACCATATTCATGAGTGGAGATGACAACGGAGGATGATCAAGGTCGTCATCCCCGACATACTATTGGTGGAATGGTTCACGAAATCACTGCTACCACCGATTGCTCGCGATGTTGCTATGGGTGGTGCAGTCACCGAGGAACAAGCCATCGCTCGGGCTCAGTATTTAGATTTGGTTTATTCCCAATCTGGTACTTTGTACGATTTGCTTCCGAACGCTACTCGAGCTAATACCGATCCATCTAAACCATCATCCTCATCTCATGCGGATGGTGTCATCGGCTCCCCTGTTTCCCAATCGCTTACACCCTTCTCTACCTCCCCGCAAACTCAGATCTCTGAGGTGAATGCAGTTCAATATTCCCCTTCACAACAATCCGGAGGTAAGAAGAAAATGAAGAATAGATCAAAGAATAATAATGAACAAACAAAGAATCAAACGCCTGCTGCCGAAAAGCAAACACAACGGAAGTTGAAATTCCCATGTCTCATTTGCGATGACAATCACTACACCCGAGATTGTCCACATCGCGATGAAGTGGCCAAAATTTTCCAAGGAAAGTCCCAACCCACTGTGCTTACTCATCCTTTTCCACAGTAGCAATCCATGGTTGCTCAAACCCCCTCGCCTGGGGGCAGTTCTAGCAATCCTCATGATGAGGCCTCGTCGAGTGCACATATTTATATGTTTAACGGAGTTAATTTAACCACTCACTCTAAGGCATATGACACACCAGGTAACTCTGATAAAGGAAAAGATGTTAATGGTACTGGCACTTTACCAGATCCGTCATCGTCCTCCTTCAGTCTTCCATCGCTTAATCCTCCATCTGGACCACTCCAGATCGAGAAACCCACGTTTGACTCTATCTTGCGCCCTCCTAAGAGCACCATCTGAAAATCTACCTTCAATCCTAATTCACGGGCTGCCCAAAATTACAATATTGTATAAGATTTGGCCCAAGCCCCATGTGCCATGTCCGCCTTGGAAGTTTTACAGCACTGCCCCAGTCAATGTAAAACTCTCTTAGCCGCTCTTGGCACTGTTGATCCTGAGTCGTCCAACCAGATCATGTTTAACCTGGATAATTATATGTCTCGACTCTCCCACCAACTTGCTTTCCAAGTTGATGTTGTTGTCCACAATCAACAAATCCACCGCATGATTCTGGATGAGGGAGCCTCGACTTGTGTTATGTCTTTAGTGTGTTGGAAAGGTTTAAAATCACCAGCACTTAATAAATCCCCAATGATGTTACATGCCTTCGATGGGCAAGGTTTTCATCCTCACGGGCTTTTACAGTCCCTGCCCATCCAATTGGGTGGCAAAACTGCTACCATTGATGTCGAGGTGGTCGATGCTCCCCTTGATTACAACTTGTTACTTGGAAGGAGTTGGTTTTATGCTATGACTATTGTTGCCTCATCAGTCTTTCGATGTGTACAATTTCCTCATCAGGGAAAAATTGTCACTGTTGATCAATTGGATTTCTACACACCCGATGCTCGCATTCCTGCTACCAACAATATTCCTTTCCTGGGAGACCACAAGATCACGTATGAAAGCATTAGTGTTGGCTTACTGAAATATTCTAGCCTCATGGGAACTTTCCCTACACCACTTCCACCAACTATACATCACGTTGCCATGGTCGATATGATTTTGACCGCAGCTTATCAATCTTTGGGATCATCTGACCCCTGGGTTGCACCTTGTCCATTGGAATTCGATGCACTAAGTGACACCATGCCACTTAGTCCAGCTGAACCATCATACGTTCCTATCCAAGTTACTTCTCCCTCATCGGATGACCAACATCCATTGGCGCCCGACATTTCATCGATGCAACCACGGTCGGGTTCCTTGTCGACTGCGATCCACTACACTTCCCCAACTTTTCCTATGCCGGAAATGTTTCACATTGACAAGTTACCTTGGGATAATCACCATCCCTGATCCTCTTTTCTTCCCCTGCGTGAAGAATTTTGGGCAGATATACAGTCTATCTCCCCTCCTGATATCGATTTTCTATCGCCTCCCATGTTTTCAACTTCCAATGATTTGGATCCGGTAGTTGACTTGGTGATTTCTTTGATAGGTTTATTGGAGCCTGATATCCTTACTCCTATCACGACCCTCGACATGCATTCCTCCCTGAGTGATTATGTTCCATCCAGTGAAGATCTCCTGGAGGCCATGACCAAGTTTTGTCCCTTGACATGGTATCCTTCCAGAATGTTATCCTCTCAGCAGACATGATCAAGAAGAATTCACGAGCATAGTTTCTCTTCTCTGTGGCAAGCTCGTTAAAAAATGAAACAGAGGCCACTAGATTTCATGCTGGGGGCATGTTACGAGCATAGTTTCTCTTCTCTGTGGCAAGCTCGTTAAAAAATGAAACAGAGGCCGCTAGCTTTCATGCTGGGGGCATGTTACGAGCATAGTTTCTCTTCTCTATGGAAAGCTCGTTAAAAAATGAAACAACAATCTGGGGATCAAACCCGGAACCCTGAGCATAGTTCTTTTCTTGTGTCAAGCTTGTTAAAAAATGAAACAGTCACATCTGTTGAACCTTCTTTTCATCCACCCTTCTCCTTTTTCTCATCCACTCGAGGAATTGGTGACAACCTCAGAGCCGGTGAATGAATCGAAGCTTGGAGGGCATGTCTCCAGCCTTTGATGATCATCCTGGAGCAAAGCCACCAACTTTCAAGCTGGGGGCATACCGAGCTTAGTCTTTGTTCTTTCTCATGCTCGTAAATACATGAGAATGTAACCGGGTAAAGTTTTATCTCTTTTTCGGACCCGTATGAATACGAACACATGAAAAAGGAACCCCCCTGGAGTCTCCTTTAAACCCTTTTCATACTCTCTAAATATGAAAAGATTGTCGAGTGACCTTGCTTCCTTTCACACTCGTTAAAAGGTCAGAAAGGGCGTCTTTAGAGTGATAGTTTAACCCTTTTTCGGTCTCGTTGGACTACTGTACGAAAAAGGAACTGAGAGAGTTCTCTTTTAAGTGTTTTTCCAAACTCTATAATCCCGAAAAACCTTCGAGTTTTCTGTCTTTGGACTCGTTAAAGCACACATCGACAGACCCATATGGGACCGAACCCTTACTTCTTTCGGTTCATTAAACAAAAGAAGATGAACTTACCGAAGGTGAGTTATATCGAGCATGTGTTATCCTCCTCGAGCTCGTTAAATAAAAAAGAGGTACTCATCTATCTGGATGGGGGAAAAATTGAAAGGAGCAAGCCAAGCAGTCTCTTGAGAACATCATCCAGCACTTCTTAGAGTCGCCCTTGAACACAACACTTTGTCATTTACATATATCATAATCCGTTGAACCTCTGAACTGAACCATTCTTTGAGTTCCTTTCACTCCTTTGGGTCACCCGATGCAATTCATCACATCCATTACATAAGTATTGGTCCACGTCACGTTTTGCTGCTATGCCTCAGTGTTCAAGGGAAGTATCCGCCTCGAGAGTCAACCATCCCAAATATCTTGCCTCAAAACCAGTGTCATTCCATGTTCTTTTGATCTACCAATTACATCTTTATATGCGTTTCGCGTCATTGATGGGGGATACATAAAGGCCCTCCCTCGATGAGTCTATTCCTGTCGACTTCAACACATTATCCGGGAATTAGACTTAGAAACTAATTAGTACTTTGGGACCTGCATGCCTCAATGGCAGGCCTCCTCACATTCGACAGTGGGTTTACACCATTGACCTCTGATCGAATGATTCCACGGATGTTCGACCTCAGCTCATCTATTCACGTTCGATGGAATGTACTAAGGTACCTTGGGAATCATTTACATTAATGGTGATCTCCCTCGCACTTGTTAACGGTTTACCTCATTGACCGGTAATCAAGTGGTTTCTGCCATGTTCGATGTCAGGACATATATTCACATGGTTAGAATCGTATCACATTGGGATTGGTAAGAAGACCCTAGGTTGAGCCATTGAGCCATCACTTTGATATATTCTTTTCCCATGTTGTGAAGGAGTTTTCTATTGGACGAAGAACACATACACTATTACATAGATCCACTTTGTATTGGTCATGGCTATGTCTTGTCATCTCGTAGATCCATTGTGTATTCTTCGTGGCTACGATCAATCCAAGTCATCAAAGTATAGATCCACAGTGTATTTTCGGTGGCTATACCCTTTTATCAATACAATTATGGATCCGCAATGTATATTATGGCGGCCATACCTTACAAGTCTCGATCACCCAAGCATAGGTATGCCTGCCTTGGGTTTTGAAATATGTCATGATATTTGTTGGATGTTTGTGTGCAGCTTCTGTCAGGTTCTCCGAGTCTATACCCTTGCTTGAACGTTTACAATGTATTTCAGCCATCAGTTCATATCTTCTAACTTCATACTTTGGGGGGCATTTTGTTACACATCAAAATTACTCAACTGGATAAGTGTCGCATATTCCTCTCAATTGTTGTAAGTGTCGCAACTTCCTTACAACTTTCGCAAGTGTCGCAAGTTGGTTACAAGTGTCGCAAACATTGTTTAATCATGTTGCCATAATGACGACACCAAGGAGACACTTAAAACATCTGATGTACTTGGTTTGAAGAAGGAGAATTGGTTCACTGGAGTCAGATAACTCTTAACACCTGAACAGGGCTTTCAATCAAGAGTTTTGAGGGTGAAAGCTCCCCTGAAACAGTCTTAGGAGTGCTGGTGCTTACCTATAAGGCCTCAGGGAGTGTTATAATGCTTCCTCACCCTTCTGAAGGAGTGCTTCCCACTTTTGAAGTGCTAGCGCTCCACTTGAGCTTCTCAGGGAGCGTTCTAGTGCTCTGATGCCCCTTTTGAAGGAGCGCTCCCTAATCTGGGTCAGTTGTTAGCCCGGTGAGGAGAATGAGGAAAGAATCTTTCGAAATTAGGAGGCAGTTATACTCGAATTCTTGGTTTCATCAGGAGATCCCTAATCTAAGGAGGAGGTTCCCAACTTGTTCTAAAGATAACTCAAGAGGTTAAGCTCCTCTCAACCTATATAAGCAAGCTCTATGATGGTGGAAAGGGGAAAGAATTGCTAGCATGAAACCTATGATCTCATAGGAAACACACAGTCAGCCAAAGGAGAGTGATCAGTGAAGCCACTGCCATCCAGTTTGTGGATCTTTCGAGCAAGGGTTAGACGAAGGGGACTTGATGAAGCTGTCGCATTCGCATCTACGATTGTAAGTACTGTTGTCGTTATTCTCATTAATATGACATGCTTGGCCTGTTTCTTTCTAGTTTGTGTCTGATGTCACATGAACTTATCATTAATTGAATGATCTGTTTTTAAGATAATATCAATAGAGTAGGAAGTGGTTGTATCTTGTTTTGTCCAAAGAACTCAGCGAGGAGAAAAGGATTGGAGCACAACTCGGAGCGTGCAGGGACAAACGTCGATACAGAGGTACTTCTATTATCCTTCCTTCTCATGTATTAGTTTAGATAGATTTGAAATGAAGTCAGTGTCCATGTTAATCATTTTTTTGTCTAGGGTTAAGGTCAAGCTCTTAGAGGCGATCTACCTTTCTGCAGGGAGATTTTCCTACAACAGTCCTTATGCAAGAAGAAAGCGTAGTTTGCTATGAATCTCAAAAATTGAATGAACATGAAGTCAACTATGTGACCCATGATCTAGATTTGGCCGCCATAGTGCACGCTTTGAAAATGTGGAGGCATTACCTCCTAGGTAGGAAATTTGTACTTATGACAGACCACTGTGGATTGTAGCACTTGTTTGACCAACCAAAACTCAATGCTAGACAAGCTAGGTGGATGGCCCTCCTTAGCGAGTTTGATTTCAAAATCAAACATATCATAGGAAAGGAAAATAAGGTGGTCGATGCCCTTAATAGAAGTATGAAAACAAGTCACCTGGCAGCGGTGGGAACTTGCGAGATGAATGTCAGGGAAAGATTCAGGGATGCACAAGAAACAGATGCATTCTTCCAGACTGTGACCTCGTACCTCCAGCAAGAACCCACAGGGTTAAAGTATGAAGGATACCAGATGCTAGATGAAGGTCTGCTAACTTACCAAAACATGATATATATTCCAAGTTGTAATGTCTTGAAGAGGTTCATAATGGACGAATTGCAAAAGAGAACATACACTGACCATCCGAGCTATCAGAAGATGGTTAGGGCCACTAGGAAACAATTCTATTGGCATGGATTGAAGAAAGGCATAGCTAAGTATTTAGCTAAATGTCTAGAGTGCCAGCAAGTTAAAGAAGAACACCATCACCCAGTAGGATTATTACAACCTCTACCAATCCCAGAATGGAAATGGATTTCATCATCGGATTACCAACATCGGCCAGGCAGAATGATGCCATCATGGTAGTAGTGGATAAATTGAGCAAGTCCTCTCATTTTATTCCCGTCAAATCGACTTGCAAGGAAATAGATATTGCTAACATATTCATGAAGGAGATATTCAGACTACATGGAATGCCTAAGGAGATCGTGACTGACAGAGACACAAAATTTACTTCAAACTTTTGGAAATCCTTGATGGTTAGCCTGGAGACCAAATTATTGTTTAGCACAGCCTATCATCCTCAAACTAATGGATGGATGGAAAGAGTGAACCAAATACTAGAAGACATGCTATGGATGCATGTAATGCATCAACCTAAAAAGTGGGAAGATTACCTACCACTGATGGAATTTGTCTTCAACAACGGATACCAAGAATCACTAAAGATGAGCCCTTTCGAAGCCCTCTATGGTAGGTTGTTCAACACTCTAGTAAGTTGGAGTAATCCCATGAAAAAAATCATGATTGGACCCAACTTGTTGAAATAAATGGAACAACAAGTGATTTAGATAAAGAAAAATGTAAAAATCGCTCAGAATATACAGAAAATTTATGCCGATAGAAAGAGAACCCCCAGAGAATTCAAGAAAAGAGATCACGTCTATCTCAGAGTCAGGCCTAGGAAGAATTCCCTGAGGATGGGAACTTGTGCCAAGTTGGCACCTTGGTATTGTGGACCTTTTGAAGTTCTAGATAGAGTGGGACCTGTAGCCTATAGGCTAGCACTTCCTCCCACAGTAAAATCACATAATGTTTTCCATGTTTCATTGCTAAATAAATATGTACATGATTCTAATCATATAATTGACTGGTCTGTGATCCAGGTGGACCCGGAGGGAGAATTCCTGCCAGAACCTCAATGCATACTAGACAGGAAGGAAACCCCACTTAGGAACCGAACCATTGCATAGGTCAAGGTGCAGTGGAAATACTTTGGCCCAGATGAGGCCACATGGGAAATGGAGGATGCCATGAGATAGGCATACCCATTTTTGTTCACTTCTATACATACAGAACATGTTAATAAATAAAACATCGAGTATGATGCTCCTTTAAGGGGGAGGGAATTGTGACACCCTGTTTCCCCTAGTTTGTAAATATAACTATACATGGCCAAAAGACTATGGAAAACTTTATATGTGTGAATATTGATTCGATGGACCTCTATTTGAAAGGTAGATGAATGTGAACCTAATTATTTACTAAGAAAATGGACAAGTGTTGCATTAAAATTCACCAAACCAATACATTACTGAATTTAATTGCTCAGGACCAGAACTGTCCTCTGACCCAGAAATGAATTACAGTCAGGTTGGTGGGTGGGAAGACCTCCTCAAGAGCTAATGAGGGATGGGGTGTGTAAGCACTCATCCGTAAGGCTTCCATACTTGACCGCTGACTAGGAATTCAGGCCACACGCAACCTTGATGAAAGAGGCGAGAAGGGAAGGTGTTGTAGGCAGAGGGAAGAACATGCTTGCAGAGAGTGCAGAGATGGGAAGCGAATCTCAGGGATTCAAGGAATAATGGAAAAACTAAGCATTTTGGAAACAGGAAATAGTAGAGAAGGTTATGATACAAGCTAATAAGCGAGGCTAGTCCTCCTTGCTTGGTATCGTATAAACCATTGCTAGGACCCTCTGGGAAGAGGAGAGTAACCTCTATCCCTATTGTGGCTAAGAGAGAATAAAATTTGGTGTTGCAGAGAATCGTGGTCTAGCTCAGGGGTGGCTAGTGGTAAATCTATTTGGAGTGATTAAGCTTACGGCTTGGTGGAAATAGGAACCCCTTCCAGTAGTCTCTTCACATTGTCTGATTCTGATAAGCCTTCTCTCGACCTTAATTGTTGAGTTAGAATGATGAAGGATTTCTCGGTTTTTACATATCTATCTATCTATCTATCTATCTATCTATATATATATATATATATATATATATATATATATGGATGTATGAACATCTATGTGTGAAATGACTATGTTATGCGTATGCTTCCATATCCTTGGGAACTCATACTTCCCACTGATAAATTGTATGCCCAGTTTCACTCCGAAGGGCTTCCTGGGTATAAGTCGTAAAATGGTCGAGATAGGAAATATCGTGTAGACCTGAAACCATCGGTATGAAGAGAATAGTCTACCCTAACCCCGTGCCGTGTGAATTTCTAGACCCAAGTCCCTAACCCATTTGGGGTGAGAACTTAAAAAAATAGTGATAGGAAAATATCGAAAGGGAAAGGTTTTCCTTGTCCGAAGGACATACAAATGAGATTCATCCTGAAGGAGCCAAGGGTTGTCATGGCCATTGGCTATGGGAAAGAGCGTGGGAGTTAACCCCTTCTAGCCCTCGGATCCACGAGTTATGAGTTCACATATCGGGAAGGTCATGGGTTGGTGCGAACAAAACCTATGAAACCCTAAGTTGCGAAGTAACCTCAACCATTGTATCTTTGAACTCGGAGTTCACACACAGGTAGAGGAAGGATATCGTTCGTCGGATATATGCAAGGAGGACCATAGAAATGATATCTAGAGGAAAGTGCATGAGGTCTAATCCTTTGAAAGTGCACAGGAGAGTGGACTTTCATGAAGTACCAAATTTTCGAAGTTAATCGGAACTGCCCATCGTCATGGGACAGGTGGTAGCAGATCCTGGAGTTCGAGGATTCATACCTCAGAATATTTGTAAGGATTAGAGGCAAATACCCAGGAACTAGGAGCTGCAGTAATCCTAGACATCTTCCATGAAGGGACACGTGGAGAGAGATCGATATTTCACTAACTCACAACTCGGTAAGTCAAAGATAGGAATCGTGAGAACTCGCGAATCTGAGTTCGCGATTTGATCGCATTCGTTGATTGAAGAGAGGACTTGGACTGTTGATTGTCCAAGGATATATTGGGGATTGGGAGAAGGAAGGTGAGAGACCCTCCATCTTAAATAAACATGAATTCTCGATTCGCGAAGAGTCTATCTAAGTCGTTGGGTCGCGGGATATTGTGGACCATTGATTTGACATCGGGAGTTCGTATTTTTGGATTTCGAAGAAAGGATATGGAATAATTTCCAACTTCACAATACGTGAAGTCCCAAAGTGCTTGAGGGTTGGGCCCTAATTCATAATGAGGGGTCATATGGATGGACGTTAAGGAATGGAGATAGTGCAGGGCTAGGCTCTTAGTTTGGGAGTTCGGGAGTCTGGTGAGTCAAGGTTGGCTCGAATGTGAATACCCGATGACAAGAGTCACGAAGCACCTTTTAGTTAGGATTGTGGTCACAGGTAGTGGTCAGATGGAGGGGGGGGCTTGCGCCTAGTGCTTGTTCACGAGGGAGAACAAAAACGAAAATTTAGAGGCTTTACACTATAAAATCTCCTTCAGAAGGGTGGTTGTGTTACAAATATCTTAATAGAAGTATACAATGACCTAATGTACGTTCCTCGAGGCCCACATATAAACTCTTGATATGCTGTGTTGTATGACTTCGTGGTATCTACTGCAAATTCTGTTATAAAGCCTGCTACAATGTCCTCGAGCCAAAAATCTACTGCGTGGGTGGATTTGTTATTCACCTGATGTAAATGCGCGATCTGAACTGAGGTCCACTCTAACTATCAGATCCTAATTGTTGTGTGGTTATCCTTCAACCTCAATATCCACTCATGGAATAAGTGTGGAAAATCACAGAAAAATACTTCATGCAGATCAGTAAACACATACTTCTCAAAATATTTGTGAGGTGTTACTCTAGGGTTTTTGTTATCTTTCTGCACAAACTCTAATTCCTTTTTCTTCATCTATATTTCGATCTCTTCTTTTGTGGGATTCCATGGTCTCAACATCCCCTTCTAGTGGTGCATTCTCTCACCTTCTTATTGTCCAATTTGGTATTCTTTTGAAATGCCTTCCGCCGATTGATCATTATTTTAACTGATCTTCAACAGATCGATCATTCTTTTGACAAATCTTCAACATATCCCATCCTCTCAATCCTATGTTGTTCCAACTTCCAACGGAACCATTTGTTGGTTTCTTATCTAATTTATACCTTTAACATGATTGACCTAGGTTTAGGTCTATTAGGGATCCAACAAAGCCTCTAAAACTATCAGTCCTCCTCGTAAAATAGAAGGCAGTGCAACACATAGAGTGCACTGCACAATCTCACCCGATATAGTCTTAATGGGTGACTGCAATACTCATGAAGTGATTGTAGTCCAGGACTGAATGGGGATCTATGAATTGCGCGTTATGACTTCTATCTAGTTATTAAAGAAATATATTGTCATTCTCATTCATGCATGTACTGTAATTCGTTCCTACATCATTCTAACATATACTCATAGACAATAAGAGAGATATAAACATTCAATCACATAACATAGGTTTTATCGTGGTTCACCCCCTCCTTGGCTACGTCCACAAAGATCTGGCTCTCAAGCTCTTTTATTATGGTATTTCAAAAACTACATCGTCGTGCGCTTTACAACTCGTTCTCATTCGGGTTGAGATCTATTATGATAAGGACTATATCACACCAGGCTCCTCAACCTGTGATCTAACCCTCGAGATCTACCCTCCTGACCCTCTACATCTCAACAACTTACAAGATTGGATCGCATTACAGTGGTGTTACAGACTAGTTACTCCTTCTCACGTGAGTAACACCCCATAGTCCGAACATTTCAACTCCAGACCCCTTACCCAGACCTCCTAGGTATCTATTAATATGCGTTTTTGGCTCATCAACCATTACAATGTGTTACAAAAACCCTAACCCTAGCATTGTTAGGTCTTCCATGCATGTGTGTGGGTTGTTTTTTCTTCCAGTTGTCGCTTTCCTCTTACATGCCTTTCTTCCCAAAATATCATTTCTTTCTGATTCAGCCTGCTTCCAACACATATCTTGGAGGTTATGACACATGTTTGAGGTAAGTCTTGAAAATTTTGTAATATCATAGATATACTGAGGTCTTGACACATTCTTGAGGCATATCTTGGAAAATGGTTTGATGCATATCATGGTGATTTTGAGCACATGATTTGGAGGATTTTCTTAGATATTTTGGCATGAGTTTTATGTGGTTATTGGGGTTGTATCAATTTTGATGATGATGTTGTATCAGTATCAGTATCAGTGACAATTACATTGACAGGTTGAGTCTCTCATTTATATTTTGGGGAGGTTGTGTAGCACTCAGGAAGATTGGTGTCTTCAGAAAACAAGTTGGTTCTTGGAGGGGATTTGCAACTTCCTTTGAGTTGGTTCTCATAAAACTAGGGGGTTGGTGCCTCCTTCTAGTTGGATATGGATAATCTAGGGAGTTGGAGCTTCCTTCATATTGGAGCCTATAAGATAGGGGGTTGGAGGCTCATTCTAGTTGGAGCTAGAGAATCTAGGGAGTTGTAACTTCCTTCAGGTTCGAGCCTATAAATTTGGGGGTTGGAGACTCCTTCTAGTTGGTGCTGGAGAGTTTTGGAAGTTGTTGTTTCCTATGAATGTAATCTTTTGATATATAAGAAATATTTCCATGGTTTTCTCCCATTTGGGTTTCCACGTAAAATTCTTGTGTAATGTATATTTGTGGTTACATGTTGATGATATCTTGAATGTAATTATAAATGATAAATTGTTGATAACTTAATGTTTAAATGTTGAGGTTAAAAGTGGTAAAAAGTGCCTAATATCGATTTAACCCCCCTTCTTAGTATTAGTGAATATTCGAGCAAGGCTACCTATCCAAGACAACATATTGTTAGCTTTTAATTTATATCGTGCAATGATTTCCTCATTTCTTTGATCCTCTATGTTTTCCCAACCACTCGTGTTTTCTCTTTCAAGCACTTTTCCTATGTTCTCTCTCTATGACCCTTTTCCTCTTTTTGTTGATTTCACAAACTCTCTTCTTGATATTTACACAACTTTGCCATTGTAAGGTAATTCTTCTTACACATTGTCCCGTGATAGGGTTGTCTGTGTTTTCGATTGTTGAACGTTATTTGTGTATACAGACTAATTCCACTGAACCATCCAAGCTAAGATTCCATTGCTAGAAGCCGCAAGCTTGATTAGACATGAATAGATATACCCATAGATAGATTGTGAAACAATGTTTGATGTGAATTGAACCAAGAAAAGAAATAAATAAGAGAATCAGATCGTGCATTAAACAATGTTGGATTGCAAAGAAAAGGATGTGAATCTTCTACGAAGTACTAGTGGCGAGGTTACACTTCTCTCTTATTGCTGACATATTTTTGGAGAGATTTTCTTAATTATGTAGATAGGCTTATGTAGATGGCATGACTCTTTTACTATCTCTTGGCCTCATTTTTGTACTGTCCTAGCTCTTTTATTGGCTTGGATCTTGTACAAGTTCTTGTATTGACTCTTGTCCTACCCTTTTACTAGTATCACTCTTGTATAGGCTCTTATACTTGGTCTTGTGCTACCTACTCTACCTTCATACTTGTATAAAATATCTTATACTTGGTCTTGTGCTACATAGTCTAACTCCATACTTTTATAGGCATAGGCATGAAATAAGGCCACATCCAAAGCATGGGATATGGGGCCACTATATGGCCCATTATTCCAACAATTCTTTCTTCCTATTCTGACCGGAATCTGGTGGGAATTTGCTTGAGCATGACAGACTTTAGATGACAAAATAAATTCTTCATCGTGATATTTAATTAACAATTTCAACGTGAGAGAATGAAAAAGAAAATTTGAAGCATGACAGCAAGAAAGTTGCAGTGTCAGGCTTAATCGAAAGAGATTTTCCATATCCATGAAATTCTTATCTAATGTATTGGGGACCGCACCTTGGAATGTCTTTTAATTTTGTTGAGTGGAACGAAACTTTTGTGATATTTTATTCCAAAGAATAATTAAGTACATGATTCTTAGTATAAACACTATATCCTAAGTTATATATAAAGGGGGTTATAGACTTAGGGTTAGAGTGAGTCAAACACGAGCGTGTCATACAAAACTTTCTTAGATAAAAATTATATATTTTGAAAGTTAATTCAATTTTATACATTTCCTCTTCATACACCATACTAAAGTTCATTGTGAAAGTACCTAGACTAATACCTATCAGTCACTAGATTGTTGTTTTCTCATATATGCATTGATAGTAATGTCTCTTGAAAAACATTATTAGGTTTCACTCACACAACATGCTTAATTAGAAACTCCATATCTTCTTTTGACATAATCTTTAAATCTTTTCCCAAAAATTCCATGTTGGAATCCTTCCCCTTGATAATTTTCTCATAAAGTTACCATATATAAGAAATCATTTCTTTCTCATTTATCTCTCTTGCATGAAAGGGTTGTGTAAGATATATAACTTGATCATTGAACAAATTGTTATGACCCATGAATTGTAATGTAATAACACTACAGCAAAACAGGCCATTAGTGCCTAGTTTAGCGTCGGATTTTAATGCATTTGAGGGCATGAATTGGGCCGATGGGATGGCGCAAAACCCGACACTAAATGACATGTTCACCTGGGTGTCGGATTTAGCACCCAGTTTAGCTCCCTCTTTAGCGCCAGGTTTTGCTCCCTCTTTAACACCTAGTTTTGCTCCCTTTTTAACGCCCAGTTTTGCTCCTTATTTAGCACCCAATTTTGCTCCCGATTTAGCACCTAGTTTAGCGCCTAAATTGAGATATAGCTCTCTAAATAACACCCAAAATAGTTGTTGGTTTAGCTCTTATTTTAGCGCCTAGTTTATCTCCAGGTGTGGCGCCTAATTTATCTCCTAGTTTATCTCTTGGTTTAGCGCCTAATTTAGCTCCAGGTGTAGCTCCTAGTTTAGCTCCTAGGTTAGCACCTAGTTTAGCTCATGGTTTAGCTCCTAGTTTAGTGCCTAGTTTAGCTCCACATGTGGTGCCTAATTTAGCTCATGGTTTAGCACCTAGTTTAGCTCTAGGTGTGGCGCCTAATTTATCTCCTGGTTTATCTCTTGGTTTAGTGCCTAGTTTAGCTCTAGGCGTGGCACCTAGTTTAGCTCCCAATCATGCTTCATGTTTTTCTTATAGTGTATCGTTGAAAATAGATTCTAGTTTGGCTTCCAAATTAACTCCAAGATGTGCTTCCATTAGTGCATCTTTTTTTTGACATCAGCAACAAGCAGACTCTAAACCAATTTTTGACATCACAGAATAGTGTGCCAATAGAGTGCCATTATTTTGGAAAAACACATCATATATTACATTACAAATTTAATGTGTTTTTTTCCCACAGAAACCAGTGTGAATACATAATTTAAGGGCACAACAAGATACGCCCTTAACAAGATGAATGCTTTCTTCTTGAGACAAGACATTGACACCCACCATGTATGCTTTTTTCTATCAATTTTTCCAAGATTTGACACCTCTGCTGCAGAAATTTTCTAGCAGGGGAAACACACCCAAAAAATTGCATGCTAACTATGTGCCATTCAGATGATCGAAAATGCACCTAGTGAAGAAACTACAATTATGTCACTAGTTTCAGCAATTACAACAATTTCATTTGTTAGCATGCCCTGCAACCAAGCATTTTATATCAGTGAATATCAACAATAATCCCACTGTAAATGTACCTCATAAGAACAAAGATGACCAAAAGACAATTTTCTGACTAATTTTACTTCATAATTTGGTGAGATTTTTTGAGGCCTTGCCTGGATGTGTTTGAACAACACATTGACCTTTAAGGGCTCATTTGGTGCACTTTGTAAGGGAACACATTCAGGTACAAAAATATGCTGATAATTTTCCAAACATGTGGGTTTGTGTTGCACCTTCTTCACAAGGGATTCTAAGATACAGTTCATCAATGCACCCAAAACTAGGCCCATTTCCCATAGTCACCCTGTTAGGCTGCACAATTATAGCTTTCTCCTAGTTCAATAACAATGAATATCCCACTGAACTATAGTCATTGAGAATCAGCCCTACAAATAAATATGCTTTTGTAGACACAACTATTTCAACACAGAATGAAGTACTTATTGCACCCCAGTAAGTCCCTATGAAATGAGGATGAGTTTCCATAACCTTTCCCTTAGCAGAAGAAATTACAGCCATGGGATAATCCGATGCATTTGCTAATTCTGAAAATGCACTTTTTCCCTTAGCAACCCTCATCTTTGGCCCACCTACCTACACTGGCTTCACTGCTGCGTTTAGGAATTCCGATGTCATGTCCACTACAACTTCCAAAATTTTGGGATTGCTTAGCCTACAATTGATATAGTCTAGAGGATACCATGTCAAAAAAAATTGAGATAAACAAAATATCAACAACTAATACTAGAAGTTCATTATTTCAAATCTAAATCCATAATTATATTTGGAAACCCCATATCAACTTGAAAAAAAAATGAAAAAAACAAGTGGAATTACTTCAATTAATACCACACATACACAGTTAGCATGGGTATCCAAAATACCTTGCCTAGTAGAATATACAAAGAATTATAAAATTATCAGAAATGGAAAAATCCAAAACCTCTTATCAACTGAGAACCTCAATATATTTGAAAACTATGCAATGAAGCTCAGATAGTCCAGAAAAGGTATTTAAGATATTGAAGATAGACTAAAATTCTAATATCATCCTTGTCGAATAAACCAAATGCTTGTACAGAAAATGGTCCAACTCAAGTACTGGTTAAGGTAGTAGAACTCCAATGCAAACAGAAAATGCAAAATCTCCACGGTATTGTTTAGCAAGTAAAGAACTGGACGAGCCCAGATGGAAGCACATGAAAACAAATTAAGATAATCTCAAAATCATTACAACATATTTCATGCAAATACTTGAAGTGGCCATGACATCTAAATTTTGCAAATGGTCAAACAAATACAGTGAATATGAATGCAAATCGATATGTTGACCGTGAAGAAAAAATGGATACACAAATCCTTTAGAACGTCTGGGAAGTGTCAATGCCAATAATACCAAAACTGCTAACACAAATCCTTTAGAAGGGCAGGGAAGTATCAATGCCAATAACACCAAAACTGCTAACGTACTGGAGTATGAGGAAGCTATAAAATCCAAATCAACGGGATTGTAGTTACTAGGCACTCATGGTAAGACTTTTGGGGTAGATGGAAAAACACCTTTCCCAAAACATTGAAAAGTACTCAAATCCTTTACTAATCACATCTTCTCCAGTTGCATTTACTACTAGATTACTGCAATTATTGAACCACATAATGGTATTAACTGAATCTAAATGACAAAATGACGTAACCCACTTGACCCATATCCCAGGACCATACAAACCCATTACATGAAATGCTCCAAATCTGAAACAAGCTACTCCTGAGAGGAATAAATGAATTCTAGCCAATCGGTAAACACACTATGCCAACTTTTATACGCAATATGCCATCATTTACACCCTAATTATTGTTATTAGTTGGTGGGATTGAATCTCCTTAGCTTATAGTTTATGTGTAATTGAATGAGACCCATTGGCTCCAATTCAATGAAATAAAATTCCAAATGAAGCCCAATGCTCCATTGAAGTCTCTAAATTGGGAATGGACAGAAATCAACAAAACACAAGAAAAGGAAATGCATACTAGGGTTCATCCAACCTTCATGTCAAGCCTAAGTTCAAAGGCCATGACAAGATCATAGCCTTCCAATGTACTTGTTGTGGTGTCTAAAGGACGGATGGGAAGCCAACTCCATGCATTTTTAACCAGCATAGGTTGCAGAAAAGAAAACCTGTAACTAGTAAATTTCTTATTATTATTATCATCATGAAGTGGTCGAGATTTTTGGTTTTGTAAACAGTTTTTGCAGACTTTCCGTGGAAAGTAAAAGTAGTTTTTTCTGGATACTGTGCATCCTCATGCAATTTAAAAGGAGTCTACGTTTCCAACCAATGCTACCACTGCATCTTTTAGAGCAGTGTTGGAATTCTGCTTCGAACAAAAATATTTAATTTGTCCGACTTCTTGACATAAATTATCCATCTTCTTGATAGACAAAATATTTAAATTTTCTGACTTCTTGACAGAAATTTTATGTCTTCTTGACAAAAGTCCTGAAGCTACATTGGCAAGGAAAGTGAGAGGAGGATATCTTTACAGCCAGCGCTAGGCTGGTTTAACTTTTGTTTGATTGAAAATTTTGTGCAGATAAAGACTCGAAACACCGACCTATCGTTTAGTGAAGCTTTTAGAAATTTTGACCGACAAGGGGGCTACTCAAGCTTCGCTACATGGACCCACCACCTAACCTATGCAATATTAGACTTGGTAACTGTGTAGAATGACCAATTTATGAGTGAAATATTACAAATGGATCAAGCAATAGATGTCATTTTATGTTGTTTCTACTTATCAAAAATGGAAACACCAATATCACATGCCTACCAAATGGTGAGGAAAACATGCTCTGAAGTTGTATTTGTAACTTGAATTTGCAATGCCCAACAAGCCTCGACACAACCAATTCGTTTACATGAACATGCTCGAACCCAATGCTCGAATGCTAGTCTTTTGTACAACAAATGTTAACAGGATGGAACACCAGTTTTCTATATAGGAACAAGCACCCACTGAAGGGGAGTGAACCTCTAATGTTAACAAGTTGGAACACTAGTTTTTTGTACAAGAACAAGCACATGGAATGATATCTCTATCCACGTTCTTACATTTTCCTTCTCTATCATCAAAATCCTTTGATTTCTTCTGCAACCCATGATTGTTGTCATCTCTCTTGGAACCCTTTGAATTACCTCGAGTGAAAAGAGAGACCAGAGGTACTTCCACGACCTTTAATTTCACAGTGAACGATCTATTCTTCTTGGGCACAACATGGTCCATAGAAATACTAGTCCCGACATATTCAACACAAGGAGACTGCAAATCCATACCATGTTTAGTCGACTTTCTGAATCCCAACAAAGATATCTTCCACTTAGTGAGAAACTTGGGGAACTGGATCTTGACTCCAAGGACATTAGAAGACTGTGGAAAGGAAATATCGATATCAATATCATCCAATGGTGTTGTAGTAAATTGGAGGAGAAGCAATTGGCCATGGTAAAATAAGTTACCTACAAGAGAAATGCAAAAGAACACATCGGACTGGAGAGTGGCATTGAGAAGAAGAAGAATGGAACGATTCTGCCAACAAATGCAGCTACTCTAAAAACTCCGAAGAGAAGTCACAAGTTTGAAATCAAGATTTTGGATGAAGTTTTTTCAAAATGCACAATTCTAACTCCATCATATTGATAAATATCTTGAATGAATTCTGCTAGTAAATATAAAATTGTAACTCATTCGTTATT